>WNGS01167104.1:8381882-8393979 GCA_020271785.1 Procambarus virginalis | reverse complement strand
AACCTCTACACATACCTTACACAGCCCCTACACAGGCCGTAACACAGACCCTACACATACCCTACACATACGCTACACAGTACCCGACACAGACCCGACACAGACCGGACACAGACCGGACACAGACCGGACACAGACCGGACACAGACCGGACACAGACCGGACACAGACCGGACACAGACCGGACACAGACCGGACACAGACCGGACACAGACCTTACACAGACCGGACACAGACCGGACACAGACCGGACACAGACCGGACACATACCCTACACTCACCCTACACATACCCTACACACACCTATTACACATACCCTACACACCCTACTCCCTACACATACCCTACACATACCCTACACATACCTTACACATACTGTTATGGAAAGTCTTATCGTGTTATTGCGTCGCATCAAAATAGCACTGTTATTTAATAGCAATATTTTCAATGTTACAGGGAGAATAAGATTAACGACCGTGAAGGTCGTTAACGGTCAGCACGGCGCGGCTCGTCCGGTGGCGGGAATTCTGTTAGCCAATCAGAATCACCGGGCGAGCAATGCGTGCTGGTCGGAGGATGAGAAGAAACAGAAATTCTACTCCCCTCCGTCCCGTCGACATGCAGTCGTCACGCTCGGATGTTTGACCAATGGATCCAACTGTTGCAGTGTGCTCCACCCTCACCAAGGAAAAGGACGCGCCGCACCCCTCGCGGCATATAACGTCTTTGAAGTTACGGAAGATACCGTCTTTTAGATTTAGAGTTCGATGTGGAGGTAAGGCGCTGTTTCCTGATAGTGGTACTAATTTCCGGAAGGTAGATGATCCTTAAGTGGGAGGAATGACGGACGAGTGGCGACAATTACATGGTCTAGTCTCTCTCTCACTCTCTCTCTCTCTCTTTATATATATGTGTGTATGTATATAACTGTACTTATCATGTACAATGCCTTAACATATATACATGTATTAAATTTAATGTACTCTTATGTGTTTCGTGATATAGCAAAATATATCCATGATGAAATCTTTTTCCAAAATTATTTCTTGTCCTTTGTCAGACTTCAGCACCAAATGTGTCGCACCTGACAATAGGTCACGCTGAGACTGACAATTATTAAATCAATGTATCCCGTTGGATTACAAAGAATAAGAAAAGCACTTACAGAACAAACCTATTTAAATGTGTTGGATTGTCGACAGTTCGAGCCCAACAATACCCTACACATTTCTTGCATTTCCTTTCAAATAAAATCAGAGCTGACTGCCTCTGTTCTGATTATATTTGCAAGTCCATCTTTACCTGAGTGTAAGTAACACTAGTGTCCTCAACGGGGACAGGAGGCCGGCGGCTTGTCGAAGGTCGATCTTTTGTCGTGATCTTGATATTTGTCTTGATCTTTTCCGGCTTTACTTTAAAGGTTAATAGAGTTTTGACATTTACGGCTTCGGCGGATAGGCGGTTCCGTGGGTTTATAACCCTGTGGTTGAGAAAGCATCTCCTGTTCTCAGCCTCACTTATCCTACTACCCAGTCCTACTTATAACAGAGCTGAAGCAGCATCTTAATGTAGTCCCTTGCAAGGGCTGTAAACACCATTACATTGGCCAGACTGGAAAATATCTTAGTAAGTGCATCATGCAACATATATATTTCATATAAGAATTGGACAACAGTTAAAAGAAATATTCCTGCATGTTAGAGCTGTCAATCATGCAGGAAGTTATGATAGCAAGGTGTGCTACTTTAAATAATGGATTCCTGGAGATGGAAGGGAATTATCAGGAGACAGTGCCAAGCCATAATGACATATATATATATATATATATATATATAGCACTTGGAAGGGATCAGGATAATGATTTGGGATGGGGTGGGGGGGGGGTAATAAGTGTCCAACCACTTGGACGGTCGGGGTTGAACGCCGACCTGCGTGAAGCGAGATCATCGCACTATCGTCCAGCTCAGTGGTTGGGCAGATTCCTCGAGAGAAATCTGTTAGAATAATCTCTCATCATACATTGCAATAATACACTTAACACCAGCCATGCAATGCTCAAGATAGACCAAGTTCATTGAAATACAATTGTTGAAGTGTTTGAATTGTAAGTGTCAACAATTTTTTTCGACCTACATTTTTTATGCTTCAGTTCCAGCTTTCTGCTTGTGGTGTTTTTACTGAAGCAATATGTCCCTGTGACATCTATTCAGTACACCACGTTTTAATATATATTTTGGACACAAGAATACATTTATAATTTTGTATGGAAATTCTCTATTTAATAAGTTGGAGAATAAGTCCCTATTTTTGCTGACTTACATCATCTAGGATTTTGTTGCTAGACAATGATTGTGAGTTAGTTGACAGACCAATACGTCCTTAGAAGCATTCATCACTTTGTCTGTTTTATTTGCCTATATTTCCCAGGTAGTACAGTCGGGTTCGTTCTCGACGCACACTCGAGAATTCCGGGTTCGAATTCCGGGCGTGACAGAAATGGTTGGGCACATTTCCTTTCACCTAATGCGACTGTTCACCTAGCAGTAAGGAGTTAGTCAGCTTTTTGTGGGGGTTGCATCCTGGGCTGGGTCAGTAACTCGACCTGCGGGACCTCGATATAACCCCAACATATATGAATATACCCTGGCTGCCTATCCCCCGACACAAAGAATTATTATTTCAAAGATGTAAATGCCAAAACTCGGTTAACTTCTATAGTGGAACTGGAAAAGATCACCAGTGCAAATGGAAGGACGTTCGACAAGCCGCCGGCTTCCTGTCCTCGTCGAGGCCACTAGTGTCAGTGGCTCTCAGGTAAACTTAGGTAATAGCCGTCAGTGTGAAATATGTTAGTTTCCCGGAACGTGGTCTGTTTTCTGTTCCCCTGTCCTCTCGTCTATTGAGAGATCTGACCTCGCTGTCTCTTTTGTCTAAGCATCTTTCTCTTGGTTAACTATTTTGTTATTACTAATTTTATCTATATTTCTACCGTCCATGGTAGTTTTTCTAGCAGTGCTACAGAAAAATCAATCTCTCACTCTCTCTTTTTTTTTTTTTTTTTTTTTTTTTTAACCAAGACTAGGATTCATAAGGGATGCCTAATGACATACCTTGTGAAGCTGCAAGCAAGAGCTGTTATCCTACCTCAGCTCATCTGAAGCCTACACCTAGAAACTCATTTATTTCAAAAGAGTATACTTTGAAACTAACACATTGGGAACTATCATATATTGAACTTATGTATGCTAAGTTGAAACCTACTCCTAGATGCCCATTTATTTCATGAGCATGTTATTATTTGCTTTAGAAGGAATAGCCTTTATTCATTAAAAAAACATTAAGTAACAATCATATAAGGAACAGGATGAGCTAGTAGCCAGCTGTGTGCCAGAGTCTTCATGTGAACAGTTGACCTGATCTCTCGTGTATCAATCTGTTGAGCGAACAAGTTCCAGATACGAGTAAGCCTCGGAATGAATGAACGCTGATGGAGTGATGTTCTTGAGAATGGCACTTCAAGCATGAGACTGTTGAAGGTTGAAAGTCTAGTGTTACGAGTGGGAACTACTGGTACTCCACGGAGTTGGGCCAAGTGCGGAACTTTGAGGATGTTGGCCTTGTACATAACAGTAAGACCAACAACGTCCCGACGGTGTTGCAGGCTCTGATGTTCAGACCGTTCCCACCAGACTTGGTCAAGACTAGAGATAAGCCTTCTAGCCCGTCTCTCTACTTTGTCCAACAGTTTGACGAAAGATGGGGGGCAGGCAATCCAGGAAAGGGGTGCATACTCAAGATGGGAGCGAACTTGTGCTTCATATAAGGTTTTGCATCCCTTGCTGTCAAGAAGATATGAGATGCGCCTTAGTGCTGTAAGTTTCCTGGCTGCCTTTTTAGCTCGGTTTAGCACATGGCTCTTCATTGTCATTGAAGAGTCGAACTTCATTCCCAAGTTTTCAAATTCTTCTGTGAACTCTAGGGATTTGCCACCCATTTGCAGTTCTGTCCGATTCGCCATGTGCAGTCTAGTTATTATCATCGCTTGAGTCTTCTCAGCCGCAAATGTGACCTGCCATCTCCTACCCCAGGTAGAAATTGCTGAAAGTTTGTGATTAATGATTCTTGCAGCAGTTAGCATTTCCTCCTTTCTGTATGTAAAGGTCAGAGTACAGTCATCAGCATAGGCTTGAGCTTCAGGAATGAGATGAAGAAGATCGTTGAAATATACATTCCACAGCAGAGGGCCAAGCACACTACCCTGTGGAACGCTGGCACCAATTGAGTGGCTATCGGATTCTGCTCCATTGAGGACTACCCTTAGAGTCCGTTCTTGAAGGTAGTCTTTTAATAACTCTAAGATGGAGCCTGCAATGCCTAAAGCTTGAAGCTTCACTGCCAATCCAGCAAAAGATCAGCAGCAGATCGGCCTTTTGTAAAACCATACTGTCGATCACAAATTAGCCGATGACGGTCAAAAAATGTTATCATTTGCTGAGCAATTAATGATTCTAGGATCTTGCCAGTAATGGAAAGCAGTGACACTGGTCTGTAGTTACCAACTACTGAGCGGCTCTTCTTTTTGTGCACTGGAACAACGTCTGCCTTCTTCCACAAGGAGGGCCACACTCCTTGAGTCAGGCAGAGTTGGAAGAGGCAGGTGAGAGGTGGAGCCAACAGGTCAGCGCAGCAGCGTAGTAGTCTTGGACTGACCTTATCTGGCCCCACAGCTTTGCTTGTGTCTAGCGTGTTAAGGAGATGGAGAACTTCAGCCTGCTGTATAACCACTTCAGTCAACCTAGACACAGTGCTTGGGGCAAGATGTGGAGGCTGACGTTCAGGATCAGGGACCTGCATCTTGGCAGCAAAGTGGTTTGCTAGTAAATCAGCCTTCTGATTGCTGGTTGCCACAGTACCATCTTCTCTGTTTAGAGGTGGGATTGTGTCCTCAGATGAGTACCCCTGCCGATCCTTCACCAGGGACCACCACACCTTGGATCCAACCCTTCCAGATGCAAGTTTTCTTCGAGTTTCGGATTCCCATCTGGATATAGCCCACTTTTGAACTTCTTTCATTATTCGACAAGATTGTCTATGAATGTTTCTGTTATGAGCCGAGGGATGCCGTTTAAATCTCCTCCAGGCCTTGTTTTTGGCTTCAGCTGCCATCCGGCAGCGATATCCAAACCAAGGCTGATCAGTGGGCTTGGTCACATACTGCCGGTGAGGGATATGCCTATACTGGAGGTCCAGTATATGGCTGGTAAAAGCGTTTACTTGGCTGTTCACGTCCCCCTGGAGCAAGGCATTCCAATCAGTAACTTCAAGCTCGGACCGTAGGGCTGGCCAGTTCCCTCTGTCCCAAAGCCAGGTAGTACGAACAGATTCTTCACCTCGATCTGTCGGGATAGCCAGTGTAGTAAAGACAGCCTGGTGGTCTGAAGAACCAACATATCCCAGAGGTCTGCAATTAACAATATTTGCAGGAAGGTCAGTTACGACAGGATCAAGGGACGAGCCTGATATGTGGGTAGGAAAGCTAACAAAATTTTCAAGGTTAAAAACTGCTAAGAGTTTATCAAAATTCCTCTGTATAAGATACTGGTTGAGGTCACCTACAATTATAATGTGCTGACAGTTGTGCTGCATTAGCTCTCTCACTCTCTCACTCTCTCTCTCACTCTTTCACTCTCTCTCTCTCTCACTCTTTCTCTCTCTCTCACTCTTTCACTCTCTCTCTCTCTCACTCTTTCACTCTCTCTCTCTCTCTCTCTCTCACTCTTTCACTCTCTCACTCTCACTCTTTCTCTCTCTCTCTCACTCACTCTCTCACTCTATCTCTTTGTCATCCACCAGCCCATCCTAAGATTCACCTCACCTATGTGAGAAATATTACTGTCCCAGTGGCGTAGTACTACGACACTCTCTGGCCTGGGTTCGTATCCTGGCCGAGGGAAGATTTACTGGAGCCTCTGTTTACCCAACAGTAAAATAGGTACCTGGTTGTTAAACGATTTGTCTGGACGTATTCCGGGGAAATATTAGGATTAAGGACCTGCCCGAGACGCTATGCGTGCTGGCGGCTGTACAAGAATGTTAGAACCAGCGTATATATGAATAAATATTCTGCTCTGCACGTACTTCTGGACGGAACATAATTCATCGATTTCTTTCGAGCAGCAATTAAGTTAACTGTATGAGGATAAGCGCTTAAAGTGAGCACACTGTGCTCACTTTAAAATCACTTTAAAGCACACTGTGCTCATTCTAAAATCACTTTAAAGCACACTGTGCTCACTTAAATCTTCCATCATGTCTAGAAGATTCGCGAAAGGTAACGACAGGGGTCACTTCTCGGGAGGAACAAGTACAGGTGTAATTGGTTGTAAGTGGAGTCGATAGTGAAGCTGGATACTAGAATTAATTCAAACATATATGTTAGGCTTATATTGAGGTCCTTCTGCCCACACACCCCCTCAAGGTCTAATTACTGACGCCGCCCAGGATGCAACCCCCCCCCCCCCACAACAAGCTGACTAACGTCTGAGAACCCTACTTACTGCAAGGTGTACAGAGGCATTAGGTGATGAGAAATGCGCCGAACCATTTCTGTTCCGCACGGGATTCGAACACGGAATTCTCGATTGTGAGTCGAGAACGAACCCGACTGTACTATCGGAACCCTTGCTACCGGGCTCGTGAATTAGCTAGGTGGTTGGTGGTGGCTACTGTCATGATACTAGGTAGCCTAAACCTAGCCTGAACTAGGCTAGCCTAGTTTACTAGGCTAAACTAGGCTACCTAAACCTAACCTAAACTAGGCTAGCCTAGTTTATTAGGCTAAACTAGCCTAGACTAGGCTACCTCTTGTATGAGAGTTCTTCCTGTTCATTAGCCATCGATTAGCCGTTGATTCGTTCGTACCGGTATATTTCAGTAGACAAAAGACAAGTAGGATAAGCGTGTATGTGTTTTACAAAGTTAACGTGATGATTTTATGATGAAGAGGCTTCAGGGAGGCGAGGACTCCTTCCCGCCAAGACGTTGACGCCGCCAGAGCTTCTGGAAGCTGAAGGTCGCCATGGTTACCAGGACGACGCTACCGGTAGGAACCAATCAGCACGAAGCATCCGTCATGGTTGGACAGAGAGCGTCAACCTCAAGCTCATCCGTCAGACAGATTCCAAAAGAACAAAAGGGTAATATCCTCATTGAAGATAACTCGGAGAAGATCACAATGGAGGTTGATGACAACTGAGACGACAAGAGTTGCCAGCAGCCAGGCACGAGACCAAAGAAATTGAGTTCTATATGAATGTACTCACCTAATTGTGCTTGCGGGAGTTGAGCTTTGGCTCTTTGGCCCCGCCTCTCAATTGTCAATCAACTGGTGTACAGGTTTCTGAGCCTACTGGGCTCTATCATATCTACATTTGAAACTGTGTATGCAGTTTCCTCCACCACATCACTGCCTAGTGCATTCCATTTATTGACTACTCTGACACTAGTTTTTGTCACTATGGTATATTAGATTCCGAGTGATAAATAGAGTTTAATCGACTATAGTTCGATGAGGGGTCTAAAGACACCCCATAAGGCCCATGACTACTTCCATGGGCTGATAGCTAATAATCTAGACTACCTGGCAATGTCAATGGTAGGTTTATGCATGACTCTTCCTGATTTTCTCAACTGGGGGTCCAGCAATATCCTGGTCTATTTTTAGCCACCAAACACAACTTCTAGGTTCCGCTTTCATAGCATTTATGCCAGGCCTATATACAACTGTTCCAAAATCTTACATCTTAGTTCCCCAGGCACCACCACCACTCTATTCCTATACAAGAGTACATCCTGGTGAATACTAAGGTCAGCCTTTACTGCAGCATACTCTGACAATAATAAATTATCCTGCCAACCATATTTGACATACTTCATCGAGAGATTTAATTTGGGATCTCTACCAATTGTCTTCCTAATAGTCTGGAATGAAATATCCTCAAAAGACATAGATTCCACCAGGTTAACATACTCCACTGGAATACTGGAATTCAACTCTTCTGTCACAGGCAATCTACTTAATGCATCAGCTACTACATTATCCTTGCCTGGCTTAAACTCTAAATCATACTCAAACTGCGAGAGTAGTAATGCCCATCTTTGAATTCTAGCATTAGAATTAACGGGAACTTGTTTACCTCTGCCAAACAATACTAGCAGGGCTTTATGGTCTGTTCTAGCAAGAAATTTCCTCCCCAGCAGAAAATACCTCATTTTTTTACAGCATATACCAAAGCTAAGGCTTCTTTATCTAACTGAGAATAATTCTGTTCTAGAGATAATTTCTTGCTAGCAAAATATAATACTTTATCCTGACCATCTACTTCTTGTAATAATACACAACCCACTCCTACTGGGGAAGCATCTACCTCCAGTTTTAATGAGTCTACCAGTAAAATTAGTGAGCACTGGAGAAATTATCAATTCCTGATTAATATTCCTGAAGGCTTCTCCTCTCTTGCTGCCCACTTAAATCTAGCCCCTTTTTTCAACAATTCATTCAAGGTGGCTAATATTGTTGAAAAGTTGTTCACGATCTTACAAGAATATGTTACCACAAAAGACTGTACTCCCCCACCACTGATGTTGGGGCTGGGGCATCTACTGTAGCAGCTACATTTTTTGTGAGAAGGAGTAAAGCCTTTACCTGAAATATAGTACCCCAGGTATTCAATGGCCTTGGTCTTCAATGTTGTTTTTACCGTTTTTAATCTTCACATTGTGATCCTGCAGGAGATTCAAAACTTGTTCTAATCTAGCCTCATGCTCTTCCACATTCTCCCCGCATACAATAATGTCATCTAAAAAGCTAGCCACACCTTCAATGTTTATTAACAACTGGGACATGAATCTCTGAAAAATTTCTGGAGACGAGAAGAGTCCAAAAGGAAGTCTTTTATACTTAAATAGCCCCTTGTGAGTATTAATCACTAACAATTTCTGGCTCTCCTCCACTACAGGAATTTGCAAGTAAGCATCTTTCTGGTCAGTCTTAAAAAAGATTGCCCCCTTGCAGACCACTGACAACAACTCATCTATCTTAGTAAAGGGAACTTCTCACAGTGTATGCGGTTCTTGAGTTCCGTGAAATCTGCACAGACTCTCATGGATTTCCGGTCTACCTTCAACACTGGTACAATTGGGGCTGCCCATTCACTATGTGTAGTTTGGCTCTAAGATGCCTTCTGCCACATGCCTTTCCAGGGCTGATTCTACCAATTGCTTGTAATGAAACGGAACTGTTCTTGCATTGATAAATTTAGGTGAAACTCGACTTTTCAGGTGAATTTTTGCCTCCATGCTATTAATTGGCTTACCTGCCTCCACTGAAGGGATGAGAATTATCAAGGGAAAGCGCCAAGCCATTAAGACTATATAGCCCTTGGAAGGCATCAGGATAAGGATTTGGGATGGGACGGGAGGGAAAGGAATGGTGCCCAACCACTTGGACGGTCGGGGATTGAACGCCGACATGCTTGAAGCGAGACCGTCGCTCTACCGCCCACCCCAAGTGGTTGGACTTGCCTCCACTGAATATTTTCTAACATATGTTTGGTGCTTTTAATTGTTTTAACTATCGACAATTCATCTAGGCCCGCCAAGAAAATTCCAACCTTTTCCATGAGATCCTTACCACATAGGCCAGGATTATGTGAATCCACTACATAAAAATCCTGGACAATTTATTTTCCATTACAGCCTACTTTTGCCGACACCTTGCCATAGACCTTAATCGGTACATTATCATATGCACTTAATGATTTTATACCGGGTTTTACATCCAATTGCAAGGTATCTGCCCAATCTCTAGATAATGTTGATACTGCAGTACCAGTGTCTAGTTCCAAGGGAACTAACTTCCCATTAATTATATAATTCACCACTTGTGACTTCACTGAACGTACCTTTTCTTTCATCAGAATATAGTCTGCTTTCCTCACCTGCAGCTTCTTCAGACGGTTTACCTTCCTCTACTGCCTTGACCACAGTACCACCACCTCTACTGCCTTGACCACAGTACCACCACCTCTACTGCCTTGACCACAGTACCACCACCACTACTGCCTTGACCACAGTACCACCACCACTACTGCCTTGACCACAGTACCACCACCTCTACTGCCTTGACCACAGTACCACCACCTCTACTGCCTTGACCACAGTACCACCACCTCTATTGCCTTGACCACAGTACCACCACCACTACTGCCTTGACCACAGTACCACCACCTCTACTGCCTTGACCACAGTACCACCACCACTACTGCCTTGACCACAGTACCACTACCTCTACTGCCTTGACCACAGTACCACTACCTCTACTGCCTTGACCACAGTACCACCACCACTACTGCCTTGACCACAGTACCACCACCACTACTGCCTTGACCACAGTACCACCACCACTACTGCCTTGACGACAGTACCACCACCACTACTGCCTTGACCACAGTACCACCACCTCTACTGCCTTGACCACAGTACCACCACCACTACTGCCTTGACCACAGTACCACCACCTCTACTGCCTTGTCCACAGTACCACCACCACTACTGCCTTGACCACAGTACCACCACCTCTACTGCCTTGACCACAGTACCACTACCACTACTGCCTTGACCACAGTACCACCACCTCTACTGCCTTGACCACAGTACCACTACCACTACTGCCTTGACCACAGTACCACCACCTCTACTGCCTTGACCACAGTACCACTACCACTACTGCCTTGACCACAGTACCACTACCACTACTGCCTTGACCACAATACCACTACCACTACTGCCTTGACCACAGTACCACTACCTCTACTGCCTTGACCACAGTACCACTACCTCTTCTTCCTGCATTCCCTGGTCGTCCCCCCCCCCCCCCAGGCCTTACTGTTCCTGTTCTGGTATTCCCTACACACTTTCTTCAAGTGCCTCTCCTTGTCACAAAAGTTGCGTATGTAGTCACGAAACTTGCACTTGCTAACTACTGTGATTGTACTCACAGTGTTTACATCTGATCGGGCCCTGTACGACCATAATTTTTTGAGTATTAGATTTCTTACCTCCAACGCCCTTTCCAGTTCAAAATCTTCTCTAGCACTGTCCATGAAGTCATGATTGTAGATCCACGTTTTCTGCCACCAGGTTAGGAAAAATATCAAATTTTCTACTGTCATGAACAACTAGTCCCTCACCCGGCCGTCAAACTGTGCTCCGAAGTTGTTGTGGTTCGCCAACGTCTTCAATTCCGCATATAAATCTTGTACGGATTCCTACTGCTTTTTCGTCCTCTTCTGGAAATCCATCAAACTCCTGTGATATGAAGGTTTCACTGCCTAAAGCCGTTTAAGCAGGGTAATCAGGTCTACATTGGTCTTCGTGAGGGGTAGCTCTGGTGCACACAAGTTACCCAGGACCTATACTTCTGTACCCAGTGAAACTAAGAGTAGCGCTTTCTTCTTAGCGTCTTCCTTAATCTCACGGTACTGGAAGTTTGCTTCCAGTAGGCTGAGCCACAGGTCCAATGAGATCTTGGTGGCATTAAACGGCTCCATTGAGATGAGTGGTAGCCATGGCCACACGGTCGGTTGCACAACTCAATCTTGTATACAATTCCTCCACACAACGTACTCTGCTCTCTCCTGATCCTCACACCTCACCTCGTACCCGGGCTCTCTGCCTTAGGTGTTTAATATTCCTCGTCGCCACTGTTACGTTTAGGCCGGAAAAGGAACAATCCTCTTCCACTAATGGTTTATTCTCAACAACAACAACAGTGACATCACAGGTATACGATACATAACTTACTATTTACAATGCTATAAACAAAAGAGCATCTGCTCAAACATCCTACACTTAACGTCTGTAGTAGTTAATCCTAACAGTTGCTGTGTATCTATATAACAATATTTTGCTAAGAAATTACAAGACGTGTAGCATAGGAATATTTATGTGCAGGAAGGAGATTCATTTATAGATACTACTAGATAGTTTGCCTAGCAAGTGTATGGTAAATTTTTGAGGCTAGGCTATATTTTGAATT
>WNGS01167104.1:8346685-8372648 GCA_020271785.1 Procambarus virginalis | reverse complement strand
GGGGATAGTGGGGAGGAGCCACACAATTCATGGTCGGGTACAGGGAGTAGGAACATAAGAATATTTTCTACAGCTCTTTATTTAAGTCAATTCACACAAAAATGTTTGAGTTAGGCTAAATTTTCAGATGCAAGATTTTCGTAATTAGTCACGTACTATAATTTGTAATATATGTATTTTGGTTATTATGAAGTAGAAAAATACACATTCACACACAGCCGTGCTTGATCTGATATTTACCCTAAATGAATCGGATATAAGGGAAGTTAAGTTGGAGCCTCCTTGTGAATGTGTGATCACGTGTATTGATCTTTGAGTACCTGGTAGAGCTAGGATTTATCTCCTCAAAATAACTAGGAAACAAGTTAGAGAAATTATGAAGAGATGAGAAGTTTCATAAGGGATATATCATGGAACATAGAACTCGGAACTAAGTCCGTACAAGACATGATGGACTATGTCACCCAAAGTGTTAGGCGGCAGTAAACAGGTTTATCCCGGCCCGAAAGGAAACAACAGAGAAGCATAAGAAGAACCCGTGGTTTAATAGGGCATGTACGAAAGCAAAGGAGCTGAACATAAGGGCGTGGAGGACTTCCGAAATAGCAAACACCAGAAAGCAGAGAGAGATACCAGTGAACCAAGAAAGATTATGTTAGTATGAGAAGAGTAGCTGAGAAATAGTATGAAAATTATTTAGCAAATAAAGCCAAGACCGAACCAAAGCTACTCCACAGTCACATCACGAGGAAAACAACAGTGAGAAAACAGGTGATGAAACTTAGAACGGGTGAGAACAGGTACACAGAGAATGACAAAAAGGTGTGTGAAGAACTCATCAAGGGAGTCCAGGAGGACTTCACAATAGAACGAGGTGAAGTCACTGCACTAGGAAAAGTGGCCGTAAACAGTGCCTTGGAAAGGTTCGAAATTACCAGAGATGAGGTCAAGAGGCATTTGTTGGATCTGGATGTGAGAAAGGCTGTTGGTCCAGTCGGAATTTCACCATGGGTACTGAAAGAGTGTGCAGAAGCACTTTGCTTGCCACTCTCCATAGTGAATATTAGGTCACTGGAGACAGGCGACCTTCCAGAAATATGGAAGACGGCTAGTGTAGTCCCAAATATACAAAAAGTGTGACAGGCAAAAAGCACTGAACTACAAGCTAGTGTCCTTAACTTGTATACCATGCAAGGTGATGGAGAAGATCGTGAGAAAAAACCTGGTAACACATCTGGAGAGAAGAGACTTCGTGACACATCGCCAACATGAGTTCAGGGAGGGTAAATCTTTCTTACTGGCTTAATTGAATTTTACGATCATTTGACAAAGATTAAGCAAGAAAGAGAAGGCTGGGCACACTGCATTTTCTTGGACTGTCGGAAAGCCATTGACACAGTACCATCTAATATATATTATAGTGGTGTCCATAGAGCACTGTGATAGTAACGAGTCTGATAATGAACACACAGACTAACGAGTCTGACAACGAACGTGTTTAATCAAGCAATTATTTATCAGGAAATTAACGTGTATGTAAAATATGGACGAGCATATGTGTGTACATATCTTAATTTAAACAATAATAACAAACATTTTGTGTACATGATATGTGTGATTAGTAATACAATGTGTATGTGAGTACTCACCTAGGTGTACTCACCTAGTTGTGCTTGCGGGGGTTGAGTTTCGGCTCTTTGGTGCCGCCTGTCAACCGTCAATCAACTGGTGAATAGGTTCCTGAGCCTACTGGTCTCTATCATATCTACACTTGAAACTGTGTATGGAGTCAGCCTCCACCACATCACTGCCTAATGCATTCCATTTACTAACTACTCTGACACTAAAAAGTTTTTTCTAATGTCTCTCTGGCTCATTTGGGTACTCAGCTTCCACCTGTGTCCCCTTGTGCGTGTATCACCCGTGTTAAATAATCCATCCTTGTCTACCCTGTCAATTCCCCTGAGAATTTTGTATGTGCTGATCATGTCTCCTCAAGCTCGTCTGTTTTCCAGCGACGTGAAGTGCAGTTCACGCAGCCTTTCCTCGTAACTCATGCCTCTTAGTTCTGGGACTAGTCTAGTGACATACCTCTGAACTCTGCCCAGCTTCGTCTTGTGCTTGACATGGTACAGGCTCCATGCTGGACCGCATATTCCAGGATTGGCCTTACATATGTGGTGTACAAGATTCTGAATGATTCCTTACACAGGTTCCTGAATGTTGTTCTGATGTTAGCCAGCCTCGCATATGCCGCAGATGTAATTCTTTTAATGTGGACTTCAGGAGACAGGTTTGGTGTAATATCAACTCCTAGATCTTTCTCTCTGTCCGTTTCATGAGGAACTTCGTCTCCCTTTCAGTATCCAGTGTCTGGGCCTCTTATTTCCTCTGCCTAGTTTCATCGCTTTACATTTAATCGGGTTGAACTTTAGTAGCCATTTGTTGGACCATTCCTTCAGTTTGTTTAGGTCATCTTGAAGCCTCATACTATCTTCCTCCGTCTTAATCCTTCTCATAATTTATGCATCGTCAGCAAACATTGAGAGGAACGAGTCCATTTCCTCTGGGAGATCATTTACATATATCAGAAACAGTATAGGTCCAAGGACTGATCCCTGTGGGACTCCACTGGTGACGCTTCGCCACTCTGAGACCTCCCCCCCCCCCCCTTCACAGTGGCTCGCTGTCTTCTGTTGCTTAGGTACTCCATAATCCAGTGGAATATCTTACCTTTCACTCCTGCCTGCATCTCCAGCTTGTGCACTAGTCTCTTGTGTGGTACTGTGTCAAAGGTTCTCTGGCAATCCAAGAATATGCAGCCTGCCCACCCCTCTCTTTCTTGCCTGATTTGTATTGCTTGATCATTGAATTCAATTACTCCTGTGAGGTAGGACTTGCCATCCCTGAACCTATATTGATATTGTGTTACAAAGTTGTTTCGCTCCAGATGTTCCACTAGCTTTTGTATGTATTTCTATGTGTATTTGAGAGAATACATATTGCGTCAAACAACATAAATAAATATCTATTATTAATAATTAATTTAAAGGTGCTTCCCGTCCGACTATATAATTCCTATATATATAAAACCGGTACAAAAAAACTGTTTAAAATTTGAATTTTGAAAAGTTTTTTCTACCGGTTTCGAATTATTTCCTCGTTAACAACGCCAAATCTCCTTAAACGTCATTTTTCTCCTGTAAGCCGACTTTTACCCAAAGTTTAATTAAAAACAAACTTCTCTCCCTCTCCCTTTATATCCCTCAGTCTCTGACTTTTATTCTCTCACTGATTTCAAGGGCCAGAGTCAGCCACCATGCTGGGGCAACCCGTCCTCCTAATAGAACGTCGCATTTTTGACGTATACTCATCCTAAGGCTACAAATCATCGTAGTGGAAAATTGAAGCGGCTCGCGAAATTGACATACTATCCCGTTTTCTGTTTTGCGTCCTCGCGTAAGCGTTAGGATAAGGGCACTTTAGCACGACAGTTTCTTGACGTTGGGGGGAACGTTAGGGGCGGACTGGGGGGTGGTAGACGAGGGGCGGCGGGCTGAGGGGCGGCTATGGTCCGGCGGCTGTGTCAGCGAGGTCTCTCCGGTGGGATATGAAGGTCAAAGTCTTCTCCCACAGACGGCTGCTGGCTGGACAAAGAGCTTCCGTTGTTTTACCTCCTCGTAAGGGTCGTTGGTTCCATTCACCACGGGGGGGGGGGGGGGCACTGATGGCTCGGTGCCTTTAATGGTCGACTTTTGAGATGGGGGAAATTTTTATATAAGCGTATAGGAGTTCCTTCGAAATATAGTGTGTGTTCGTCACTCTCTTTGCGTGTCCTCAAATGGACGGCTCTAAAGGAAAATACACAAAAAACAGTTTCTAACCTCAAGACAACTTAAGGAATATATTTTGTTACGTACTTCTGGATCTCAGATTTCTGCATATCCGCCAAACACGTCACGAAACTACCACATTGCTACAACATTCGAGCAGGTTTAACATCTAATAAGTTGTAACAACCAATATAATACGTTGTAACAACGTCCTAATTGTCATAAAAACGTTATAACAAGATGAAACAACTTTATTACAAGTTGTAACAAGCGGAAAATAGGGACAGTAACGTTGTGTTTTTACAGGCAAAGTATTATCTTTTCAGCTGAGAAGTGACTGCCAATCGTGATAATTTATCTGAGGTGCTAAACAAGCGCAGAATAAAGAATGTAACATATATAAACTTATTTAAATACTTCCGGTCAGAACTCGACTAAAAGTGCCAAGCCAATATCCCTGCTTTACATTATATATATAAAGCAGTAGCATGGAGAGTACATAAAGCTGCTTCATCTAGAAGGGTTATATCTCAGAAGAAGAGTATGCTGAAGGAGCTGAAACTGAGACTGAACATCATAACCGCAGAACCCAAGCTGGCGCCTTAAGAAAGCCCTCAGTCTACTCCCAGAAGAGATCACCGTCCACCTGCAGGAGGACTCGCTGGACACCACATACAGAGCAGAAGGGAACCAGCAGCAGTCATTAAGTCCAGCGGCGCCTCGTCCTCCAAGGAGGCGCCCCTGTTTATGGACCTCTGGAGCAAGACATCCATCTTCCAACTTCCGACATGCCAGACACACGCGGTGTCTTGAGCCAGTGAACAACACAAGGTAAGTTAAGGTAATTTGTCAGGAGGAAGCTCTCAGAGAGAGGAACACTCTCTTGAAAGCTTGATATCTGGACAAGGAGCTGGGATGCCTGAGCAAATAAAATGTGCCCAACCACTTGCACCGTTAAGGCTCGAACAGCAACCCGGCATAAAGCGAGGCTGTTGCTCTACCCATCAGTACATGTGGTGGAGGTGGGGAAAAAAGAACAATGACAACTTGAAGATTGCGATGAGGAACCCAAGAACAGCAGACCAAGTTGGAGGAGAACACGGCTTCCCCGCCCCCATTCCCTTCCAAATACCCCCATCTCCCCCTCCCCTCCCATCCCCCCCAAAAAAACTCCCACCATCACCCAAATCCCTCAATCCCCCCCCAACCCCCACCTCCACCCGCGTCATAACATTAACTCCAAGCCTCGGGGAAGGGAGAGAGTGTGGGAAGGGAGAGAGTGTGGAAAGGAGAAAAGGTGACAGCAGAATAAAAGGGGGAGATAGAAAATGCTATTTTCATTTAAACTTGAGATAAAAGTCGACGCAGAAAAACCTGAGACGAAAAGTGAAGGTGACAGAGGGATTAGTTTAGAGCTCTATGGACACCAGTCACTGGAAAGGCAGTCACTGGGTGTAGAGGCACCAGTCACTGGGTGTAGAGGCACCAGTCACTGGGTGTAGAGGCACCAGTCACTGGGTGTAGAGGCACCAGTCACTGGGTGTAGAGGCACCAGGTACTGGGTGTAGAGGCACCAGTCACTGGGTGTAGAGGCACCAGCTACTGGGTGTAGAGGCACCAGTCACTGGGTGTAGAGGCACCAGTCACTGGGTGTAGAGGCACCAGTCACTGGAGAGGCAATCACTGGGTGTAGAGGCACCAGTCACTGGGTGTAGAGGCACCAGTCACTGGGTGTAGAGGCACCAGTCACTGGGTGTAGAGGCACCAGTTACTGGGTGTAGAGGCACCAGTCACTGGGTGTAGAGGCACCAGTTGCTGGGTGTAGAGGCACCAGTCACTGGAGAGGCAGTCACTGGGTGTAGAGGCACCAGTCAGTGGGTGTAGAGGCACCAGTCACTGGGTGTAGAGGCACCAGTCACTGGAGAGGCAGTCACTGGGTGTAGAGGCACCAGTCACTGGGTGTAGAGGCACCAGTCACTGGGTGTAGAGGCACCAGTCACTGGGTGTAGAGGCACCAGTCACTGGAGAGGCAGTCACTGGGTGTAGAGGCACCAGTCACTGGGTGTAGAGGCACCAGTCACTGGGTGTAGAGGCACCAGTCACTGGAGAGGCAGTCACTGGGTGTAGAGGCACCAGTCACTGGGTGTAGAGGCACCAGTCACTGGGTGTAGAGGCACCAGTCACTGGGTGTAGAGGCACCAGTCACTGGGTGTAGAGGCACCAGTCACTGAGTGTAGAGGCACCAGTCACTGAGTGTAGAGGCACCAGTCACTGGAGAGGCATCATCTGGGTGTTAAGACATTCATGGCAGACTGTATATATATCGTAGAGAGTGAACATTGAAAAGGGAATATATCACAGAGTTCTAAAACTGAAGTGTGAAAGAATATATCGTGCAAGGTTAACCTCGGAGAGCGAATATAACATCATTGTCAACACTGAAGAAGGAATATATTGTGGAGGAGCGATTTACAATATATTCCTTCATAATAGGTCTTCTTGTGTCATAGTGAGAGTCCCCAGATTGCAGAGCCAAGTTGCACAACATCTAGATTAATCAATTCCTGGACAAACTATGTTGAAGTCAAGTTGCAGCTCTGGCTGTCTTAACGCACTAGCCTCACTATATGATGATGGGTTGATTGATTACTTGGGTCACACCGTCTGAGAAGTAAGGTAGCCATCTTGGATGCTGCAAGCTGAGGCAGTTTGTCCGAGTGGGATCAGATTATCTGAACTGTTTGACCCCACCACCAAGTGATGCCTTCAGGTCATCATTTGCGCTTACCTCGAGACCGCCAATCAGAAACGAGATGGGGAAAATTCTTTGCTCCTATTGGCTCATTTTTAGCCTAGTCCGTTTTGTCTAGAGGATGGCGATTGTGGGTCATTAAGCAGTAAGGACATTTTTAACTGGCATACTTCAGGTACAGGCCACAATAAACACTTCAAAAAGGCGCCCCGCGCGGCCATCTTATCATCCACTGCTCTCATTACTTAATCTGATTCATAAAACCATTTGTGTCTTATTTATTGTTGAAGTGAGAGATGTAATGACCACACCATACACCACAAGGTGAAGGAACGACGACTTTAAGGCTCCATCCTCGACCACTATCAAGTCGTATTTCAGTCACGGTATTGTGACTCGTCGACTCTTAAAATGAGAAAGGTCTGAAGACTAGTGAAACTAGTTAAGGGCCCTGACGGCTGAGTGGACAGCGTTCGGGATTCGCAGTCCTAAGGTTCCAGGTTTGATCCTCAGCGGAGGCGGAAACGATGAGCAGAGTTTCTTTCACCCTGATGCACTTGTTTATCTAGCAGTAAATAGGTTCCTGAGAGTTAGATAGCTGCTATGGGCTGCTTCCTCCTTGTGTGTGGAATTTTTGTTATTAACAGTTGAGAGGCGGGCCCAAAGAGACAGAACTCAACCCCCGCAAGCGCAACTAGGTGAGTAAAGCAAGGTGAGTACCAGCTGAGTACAGGTGGTGGCACAAATCTTCACCGGATCATGTGTATGAACTGTGGACAAAAACAGGGACACTCCACATACACTCGAACACAATGGCATGAGTTATGTAGGAAAGTATATACACAAATAGGCATGAGTTGCAAGGAAAGGCTGCGGGAAATATACCTTACGACACTGGAAGACAGAAGAGTAAGGGGAGACATGATAACAACCTACAAAATACTCAGGGGAATCGACCGGGTAAACAAGGATAAACTATTCAACACTGGTGGGACGCGAACAAGGGGACACAGGTGGAAACTGAGTACCCACATGAGCCACAGAGACGTTTGAAGGAACTTTTTCAGTGTCAGCGTAGTTAACGGATGGAATGCTTTAGGCAGTGATGTGGTGGAGGCTGACTCCATACACAGTTTCAAATGAAGATATGATAGAGCTCAGTAGGCTCAGGAACCTGTACGTTAGTTGATTGACGGTTGAGAGGCGGGATAAACGATCCAAAGCTCAACCCCCGCAAGCACAAATAGGTGAGCACAAATAGGTGAGTACAATATCTTGGACTGTTGTCAAATTGGGCCATTTAGAGATAAATCTATACTTAGGCTGAATGAAATGGAAAACCATCTTATTACTGAGGATAAAATGCCTGAAATCCTTGCACTGTATCCATATTTCGCTTCCAGTAGATAAACGGCATATGTGATTAAGAACCAGTTTTTTTATTATTTATAAACGAAAACCCAAATACAAAACAGACAAATGCATAAGAAACATACATGAAGACATACAGGGAAACTATACAGGGGAAACATAACAAGGTAATAAACCATGAAAAACAGACCAAACATACATAACAATAACCAAAAGTGAAGGAAACACGGAACAAAACACAACGCATGAAACCCCGAAACGGGCACTGGATACATAACAAAAATAGAACACAAAGAAATAATACAAGAAATAAATAACATAAATAACATAAAATACAGCCACACCCATAATAATAATGGCAGAAATACAAAAAGCTAACACACAACCACAACCAGCCCAACCACCCAAACACAGGCACATAATAGTACATAAAACATGAGGCCTCGCAAACCCCAAGTACAGAAGCAAAAACACAGAACCAGAGACATGAAAAACACAGTAACAAAACATAACAGGCACACTCAGGAGCCAGGAAGAAACAACAACAATACACACAAAATACACAAACGCAGGCACAAACACAGCCAGTCTCACACACCCAGGCAGAAGAGGCACAGAAACCCCTCCAACCCAACACCCACAGACCAGAAACACGGAGCACAAGCCGTAACCCAAGGACTACACATATTTATCAGGGTACTCCTGCACCGGAAAGCGCAGGAAATAAGCCTCCCAAGCCGCCATTTCAATATCGGATACCGGAGGCCCAGGAGACGCACACGGCCGAATCAAGAAATCCGGCATGCCACTAAAAAATTTCTTCACCGGCGGAACCCAAACGGTAGAAGGGTCACACGGGACAGGACGCACCCGGATAACATAATGGACCAACAAAGATTGGGACTCATCCATCACTTCTCCGGCGGGCGAGAAGAGCGGGAAGGGTATCTTCCCAGGGGGACGAGCTCCGGGAAGTGCACCGGAAAACGCACAGTGTTGCGCACAGGAGGGACCCACAGACGCGCCAGGGCCCCCTCCACCGAGAACAGGAGCAGAGGGCCCCCCCCCGACCCCCATCCTTCTTCAATATCACTTCGAGATCACGGGCACCAGGGGCAGCCTCCCATGGAAGGGAGCCAACAGCAGGAGGCGAAGGGCTTGACACAGGAGGCAACACAGAGCCCTCCACAGCATCCTGTGGATTACAGTCAGGTTGGAGTGCAACCTGACTGTAATTGTATAGAGTATAGGATTGATTATTATTATATGTGTGTATGTATTGTGTATGTGCTTTGTCTAGTAAATGTATTCAAATTTGCTGGTGTTTGCCCTTGTCCTAGTGAGGCTTCCCAGGAAATAGTAAAGAAGGAGAGAGAGAGAATAAAAGCCAAAAACCACTGCTGTGGACAGGGTAGGATGGAAAACTAGTAAATCAAAGGGGATTCAGGAGATCATATTACATAAGGAGAAAGTGGGGAGTCACAGCGGCTCAAGTGGGTGTGTGCACGTGACAACGAGGCTTAGTATTGGAGCCGTATCCCCTAAACGTGTGACGTTGAGCCCCTCTCCAAGAGCCAGAAGCGCCTAGTGTGATCTCCTAGTGAAATATAAGCACTCTACCGAGTTGTGGGTTGGGTTGTCCAGAAAGGAGTATCAGCTACGACAACACCACCAACCCACCCTATAAAAATTGGGGGCCTGTGTCCGGGAGAGTGAACTGACACACCCACACCCTGTCCAAGAGTGGATTCGTACACCCCTTGTTGAAATAGACACACTGTGTGACCGTAGGTGTATATTCTCTCTCTTGGGAAGACTCACAGGACAAGATGGATAAGGTGCAAGCGTTTGTGGAGTCAGGCAAGCCTGTGGACTTGGAAGATTGCACGAGGGATCAATTAAAACAAATAGCAGAAAAATATGGCATCAGTTTGAAAGCATCTAAAGTAGCTGGGATGAAGGATGAGATCCTGAGGCAGTTAAGAGCCAAGAGTGAAGCGGCAGAGCAAGGAGGCCAAAAAGGAGCTGAAAGTGGAAAGGAGGACGATGGGCAGGATGAAGTGAGATCCCAGGGATCGAGTGGGAGCAGCAAGAGTAGCCGCGGCAGCAGGAGTAGCCGAAACAGGAGTCTGGAGAGATTCCAGTTAGAACTCCAGATGCAGCGTGAGGAGAGACAGTTCCAGATGAAAAAGATGAAATTAGAACTCCAGATGAAAAATGAGGCCGAGAAAGAAAAAGAGAAAACTAGAATAAGGGAACTTGAGTTGGAACAAGAGAAAGAAAAAGAGAAAGCAAGACTAGAGGTGGAGAAAGAAAAAGCCCAGGTCGAAAAAGAAAAAGAGAGAACAAAACAAATGCAGATAGAAGCGAACAGGACCTTGGCTGAACAAAGGATTGAACGTGGGTTGCCAGAGAGCACCACCCAGGTATCACACTCACCAGATGTTATGGTTAGGGAGAAGGAAATTCCCTTGTTTGTTCCAGAAGAGGCAGAGAGCTTCTTCGAGTATTTTGAAAAAGTTGCCAGTATCAAGGAGTGGCCACAGGAGGAATGGGCCCAGCTGGTCCAGTTAAGATTGACCACTGCAGCCAGGGAGGCATACACCCAGTTGTCACTAGAAGAGTGCCAGGATTATGCCACAGTAAAGAGCAGCATATTGCGCTCGTTCCAGTTAACCCCAGAAGCTTATAGGAAGCGCTTCAGAGAGATGATCAAAGTTGGAGCATGTACCTTTGCTGAGACAGCAAGGGATCTGGAAAGACGATTCCAGAAATGGATTGAGGCTGCTGGAGTTGGATATTACGCTGACCTGAAGCAACTGATGGTCATGGAGAAGTTCTTGGAGATGATGCATCCCGAAACAAAGTTCAAGATCCAAGAAGCAGGGATAAAGGAGGTGAAAGATGCCGCAGATTGGGCGGATATGATTACGGAAGCATATAAGAGCTTGAGGGAGAACAGAGTGAGAAGCGAGGCGAGACGCAGCAATAGGAGACCCAGTGGAGTCTGGGGGAGGATGAAATTATGAAAGACCCAGAGGAGTCTGGGGTGAAAAGAATTTTGATAAATGGGCAGATAAACGTAAGTACCCTAAAACTCAGAAGAGTAGGTCACGCACTTCGTCTGAAAGTGAGGATGGAGAAGCTAAACGAGAAACTAATCGTGATCCAAGAAATCAAGAATCCAGTAAAGCCCCACAGAGTGCAGGTAGTGTACCTGGCTCGAGGAACTCTCATGCGAGTGGACAAAGTCTGAGCCACTCTGGTACATATAGAAGAGACTTTTCCCAGATGAGATGTTACCAATGTAACAGGTTGGGTCACGTGAAGCGAGATTGTAGGCAGGGCAAAAGAGTTGTGACCCTGACCATGTGTGACCCCCGAAGTAAATATACAAATGTGCTCCGAGACAAACCACAGAAGGTGAACTTAGTGAACGAGAGGTATAGGCCATTCATGAGCAAAGGTTGGATCAGTATAGGAGGCCAACCTCAGGTAGAAGTTGGTATCTTAAGAGATACCGGAGCTAATCAGAGCTTGATTACAAGAAGCCTGATTGGGAGTGATCGACGGTTAGCTGGCTGGAGTAGGATGAAAGTATATGGGTTATTGCCTGAGAGCGACATACCCGTTTGTACTGTCCAGCTAAGGTCGGAATATGTGTTGGCAGAGATGATGTTGGGAGTATGCCCCGACATACCTATTCCAGGAGTCCAAGTGATCCTGGGGAATGACTTCGTGCGGGACAAGGGTGTTGCCAAGACCCATAGCGGAGACTGTGCCAGAGGAGTGCCTAGAAGGCCACGGCACGGGTGGGACACCTGGGAGTGTGAACCTGACTGACATCCGAGGAGATGCGTCAGGAGACCGCCAAGCCATTGAGTATCCTGTCTCGGTAGTGATGAAGGCCGAGGTGGCCGACGAGGAAGACGCTGGAGAAGATGAGACAGTGTCGATTCAGCCGATAGAAGATATCGACGTAGATATAGCATGGCTGTTTGATGAAGGTCCAGCCCAGGAAAATGAAGTCTCGGTGAGGTCAAAAGTGAAGGTGGCCCAGCCGAAGAAGACTCATGGGAAGAGAGCGGACCTGAATAGAGCCCAGACCGCTGAAGTTAAGAGTCGGAAGATGAATGCAACTGTGCTGAGTAGGAATGAGGAAGGATGTTGACAGACTCAGGACGGGAGTAGAGCGTCAAGTTGTCCACGAGCACAGAGGCATTTGGATAGTAGAGTTAAGTTGTTTGAGATATCAGGAGTTGACATGTTTCACAGAAAACGTGGAGGAGAGATAGTGAAGAAGAATAATAGCCGAGAAAATGAAAGGAGAAGAGACAGTATGTGTGGAGAGATGCTTATGATTACTCTAGGAGAGGTAAAGCGACATGTACGGTCGAGTGCTGTTGGGTGTAGTAAAGTGCTCGAAGAAACTTTTAGGGAACGAAGAAGAGTTGAAGGAGAAGAAATGGAGTTGTATAGAGGTGAGAAGTGTGAGAAGAGGATGATGATACAAGCATGGAGGAATAGAAGAAAGCCGAGGACTCGATATAAGTCAAACAGGATGAGGTCTCGGATAAATCAGGAGACGAAAGGGAGGATCGTCGGTGAAAACGAGGGAGTGAAGTATGATGACAGGAGACGGAAGTATAATGGCAGTAGATGGAAGTGTGAAGACGACAGAGGAGGTACAGACAGTAGATGTCTGACTCTGGACGTGAAGAGAAGAAGACGAGGAAACGGAGGGTGGAAAAAATAAGTAGAGTGGACCGATGGAGTGCAGGCGTCCAAGGAGGAGTGCCTAGCCAAGAGGTGCCAGAGAAGTCAGATCCTTTGTGAGAAGATCATGTTTCTGACGAGTTGTGAGCCAGATGTTGCCAAGTGCAACGAAGTAGTTGTATACTCCTAAGGGAGTACGTAAGCAGATCAAGCGGTCGAACCAATCGGTTGGAGAACGAGACAGTGTGGTGGCGGATGTATTATCCCGAGCTTTGCCACTGGAATTACTCTCAAAAATAAGGGGAGGGGAGTGTTATGATCTCAGCCTGCAGGAGAAACGAGTCTTCCCCTTGAGAGTTATTCAGCAAGCCTGACCTGATTAGAGGGGCTAAGAAATATGGAGGTGAAGATACCGATGTAAAATAGCTGGTTGGATTCGATGAACAATTTAAGATTATGGGCAGTGAATAAGAAAATAGCTAAATGACTGGTTAGGAGATGTGGATAATTTGCTGGAGGCGTGAGGCTCGCTTCTGGAGGGCTTTGAGCTCACTTGAGTGCCAGACATCGCAGGGTGAAGCCGTGCTTTGTTTGAGCTCCAGTCAGAAGGGAACCCCTAGTGATATATCTCCAAGAGAAGAGAAGTGTGCAGACGTGCCAGCTGTGGAATTGAGCTGGGAACGTTGTGGTCTCAAGTCCTGGACGGCGAGGAGTGTTTATTAAGCCGCCCAGAGACATTTTCGTGGGCTGTGGAAGCGCCCTGATCAGACGCTGTCAGAGGGAGGAGCGCCCTCGACCAGACAATCTGTGGTAAGCACGATTTAAGCCAGTGCATAGTGATTGCTTATAGTTAGTCGTGTGCCCAGCGACAGTAGCAGTGTTTATTTATAAGTTAGAAATGTTTTGGTAAGGCAGGCAGCCTAAATGAGAGAATGGAGATGAGAGAGAGACAGCTGGAGGGACGAGTAGCACGTCCTCTCCAGTCGACCGCCTGAAGCCAACTGACTGAGGGGCGGCGGAGGACCCTCCCAGTGCGAGGAGGCCCGCCGGGCAAGGTGAAGCATGGACCCGCCCAAAGGGGGAGTCCACTCTCACAGTATGTAGTGGACAGATAGAGGTTGGAGGCAAAGATATTGTGTGATTATTTTTGTTTATGTGTTTAGGGGAAAACATTTTTATTGGAGTGTCAATGGGTTGCAGGTTTGTCTTTCGGGAAGAAGTTGCTGAGAACTTAAGCAACGACAGGATGAAGCAAAGGAGGAGACCGGCATTAGGGAGACCCCGTCTTGGCATATTGTAAAAGACAGGGGTCTTAAGAAGACCTTGGCAAAACAGACACCTAATACCATAAAGATTACAAACGCATTTGATGTGTTGGAAGACGAGTGCTGTGGTGAACCTATGGTTCAGCGTGGAGGTAAGGGCATAGCGGCGAGAAACATTGAAGCGCGGGTCCCTCAAAGTGCCCCAAGAGAAAAGGGAGGATCGAAGCGAATTTTGGTTGTGGGAGATTCCCAGGTGAGGTATTTGGACAGAACGTTTTGTGCCAGAGATAAAGGGAACAGATTAAGGGTTTGCTATCCTGGAGCTGGTATTGGTGATATTGTTGGAAACATGAAAGATATTTTGACGGGAAATGGGAACAAACCCATTATTTGTATTAGTGCAGGGGGTAATGATGTTGGGAGAGGTAGAAGTGAGGAACTAATACAGAAATTCAAGACAGCAATAGAATTAGTTAGGAGCAAGGGAGGAATCCCGATCATATGTGGCATTCTTCCAAGAAAGGGAGTGGGAAATGAATGGATGTCGAGGGCACTTGGTGTCAATTGCCGGCTGGGAAGATATTGCAAATCTAATGCAATATCTTATATAGACAACTGGGAACACTTCTATGGAAGAAATGAAATGTATGCTCGGGATGGGGTGCATCTATCGAGAGCTGGGGTTGTTGCTGTTGCAAACTCGTTGGAAGAAGTGGTTAGAGGTGTTTGTTTGGGTTTAAACTGTTAGTAGATAGAGGTATGGGAATTGATTTGAAGGAAGGATGTAATAAAAGTATGTGTTTGCGGGAGAAAGGAATTGGCAAAATGATCAGGGAAAGAGAAGGGCCTCAAAATAACAATTCACTTAGGGTATATTACACAAACAGTAGAAGTCTAAGAAATAAAATTAACGAATTAAATGCTCTTGTCTGCACAGAAAAAATAGATATTATTGCACTTACCGAAACGTGGATGAATGTTGATAATAGAGAACTATTAGCTGAATATCAAATAAATGGATTTAAACTATTTCACACAGATAGATATATTAGACGAGGAGGTGGAGTAGCCATATACGTTAGGGACAATTTGAAATGTAGTCTCAAAGAGGGAATCAAAACTGAGCCACACACAGAAACTATTTGGATAGAATTGAACGAAAAAGCAAATAATATTATAATAGGAGTTATATATAGGCCACCAAATTTAGACAGAATGGAAGCAAAGCATCTATGGATGAAATATCTAGGGCATCTAGATCTAACAGTATTTATGTCATGGGTGACTTTAATTTTAGTGGAATAAACTGGTTGAACAAAACAGGGAATAGTGAAGCAGAAGATTTTCTAGAATTAATTGACGATTGCTTTCTTACGCAACACATTAAGGAACCAACACGGGAAAATAATATTTTAGATTTAGTGTTAACTAACAGGGAAACACAAATTAATGACATCGAAATAGGGAGTGAGCTAGGGAACAGTGATCACAAAGAAATCAGATTTAGCATAGAATGGAATAGACCTGTAGGAGAAAATTTTGTTAAAGTGCCAGATTTTCGAAAAGCTGATTTTAATAGCCTAAGAAATTTTTTGGGTCAAATTGATTGGAAAGTCTTGGGTATGGGGTGTGGGCCGGTCTTGGAGCGTGACATGAACCCAGCGATAGGTGATGTAAATGGGGATTTCGATGTGGATTCAATTATAACGTATTTAAGAATATTCTAAACAAAGCACAGGAACGTAGTATACCACACAAATTGAATAGATCGATTACTAATGACCCAAAGTGGATAACAAAGAATTTGAAGAATCTTATAGGTAAAAAGAGAGCTTGGTACAAAGGATTAAAAATGGGGAGGTCACTTTAGAACAGGAATTCGTACAACTAGTTAGAAATGTTAAAAAAGAGATAAGGAAAGCAAAAAGAAACTATGAAGTTCGTATAGCAGGGCAAGCAAAGACAAATCCTAAAGGGTTTTTTCAGTTATATCGAACTAAGACTAGGGAAAGGATAGGTCCATTAAAAACTGAGACAGGTCAAATAACAGATAGTGATGAAGAGATGAGTAGTATTTTTAATAAATATTTTGTATCTGTATTTACTAAAGAGGAACTTAACAATATGCCTTCAGCCCAACAAGTCTATGTGGGTGGGGACGAGGACAGGTTGACGAGTTTAGCAGTTACCAGGGAGGATGTTCTTAAACAAATAGTAAAACTCAAACCAAACAAATCCCCAGGGCCGGATGAAGTGTTTGCCAGAGTGCTGAAAGAATGCAAAGAGGAGCTTTGTGACCCACTGTCAATCATATTTAATAAATCAATAGAGTCAGGCAGAGTGCCAGAGTTTTGGAAAGTTGCTAATGTGATACCAGTTTTTAAGAAAGGAGATAGATCACTTGCGTCTAACTATCGACCAATTAGCCTAACGTCTATTGTGGGAAAGTTACTCGAATCTATAATAGCAAATAAAATTCGTCTTCATCTTGAAAAACATAAATTAATAATTGAGTCGCAACATGGTTTTATAAATGGCCGTTCATGTTTAACAAATTTGTTATCATTTTATTCTAGCATAGTTGAGGCAGTTGATAGTGGTAAGGATTGTGATGTTGTGTACCTTGACTTTAGCAAAGCTTTCGATACAGTGCCACATGAAAGACTGATTAAAAAGATAGAGGCTCATGGTATTGGGGGTGCTATATTAAGCTGGATTAGGGCATGGCTATACCAAAGGAAACAGAGAGTTAGTATAAATGGAGTCAAGTCAGAGTGGGAAAATGTTGTAAGTGGAGTGCCTCAAGGCTCTGTCCTGGGTCCTCTGTTGTTTATATATATATAAATGATTTAGATTCAGGTTTGAGTAGCAACATTTGCAAATTTGCCGATGATACGAAAATCGGTAGGGAAATTAATTCGGAGGAGGACTCACTATCACTTCAAGTTGATCTAGATAGGTTTTGAAATGGTCAAAGGACTGGCAGATGCAGTTTAATGCTGATAAATGTAAAGTTCTGAGGCTAGGTAATGATGATAGAGTTACAAGATACGAGCTAGATGGTGTTGAGATTGCGAAAGGGATCTGGGAGTTATAATTAGTAAGAATTTAAAACAAAAGGATCAATGCATGAATGTTCGTAATAAGGCAAATCGGACACTCGGATTTATTAATCGCAGCGTAAGTAACAAGACACCTGGTGTGGTTCTCAAGCTATATCTTGCTCTGGTTAGGCCCCATTTAGATTATGCAGTTCAGTTTTGGTCGCCATATTATAGAATGGATATAAATTCACTTGAACGTGTCCAGCGTAGGATGACTAAGTTAATTCCCCAAATTAGAAATCTTTCATATGAAGAAAGATTAACAAAGCTTAATTGCATTCACTGGAAAGGCGAAGAGTTAGGGGTGACATGATAGAGGTTTACAAGTGGATGAATGGACATAACAAAGGGGATATTAATAGGGTATTGAAAGTATCAACACAGGACAGAACGCGAAACAATGGGTATAAATTGGATAAGTTTAGATTTAGGAAAGACTTGGGTAAATACTGGTTCAGTAACAGGGTTGTTGATTTGTGGAACCAATTGCCGCGTAACATTGTGGAGGTGGGGTCCCTCGATTGTTTCAAGCATGGGTTGGACATGTATATGAGTGGGATTGGGTGGTTATAAATAGGNAACTTTCAACGAAAAATTGAAAAGTCCACCTCGGGCTCACCATAGCTTGTGCTACTTGGAACTCATTGTTCCAGGTAGCGAATCTTAAACATCAACAACAAGTGGGAGCTGCCAGGCAGCCAACAGGGGCCTGAGGCCAGATTCACGAAAGCACTTACGAACCTGTTCATCTTTTCTCAATCTTTGGCGGCTTTGTTTCCAATTATTAAACAGTTAATGAGCTCCGAAGCACCAGAAGGCTGTTTACAACAACAACAACAGTTGAATGGGAAGTTTTCAAGCTAGTAAACTGTTTAATAAATGGAACCAAAGTTGTCAAAGATTGCCGAAATATGTACACGTTCGTAAGTGCTTGCGTAACTGCTTCGTGAATCTGGCCCCTAGCTCCCAGTCCGCCAACCATTCATAGACTCACCCTTAACCTTTCTCTAGCCAAACATCAAGCCAGCCTCCATCACACCAGTTGCTGGGGCCCCCAACACCGTTCGTAGTACCGTCCTTGCACTTACACGTTTGGCTGAAATATTAGTAGGCACGAACTACAAAGATTTCGTCAGAATCTTCAACATGTTCTACACTGCAAATGGTCTCCCAACGTTCACTGTTCCAGAGGAACTCCTGGCTACTGTAGCAATAGCCATTACTACCAATTCAGCTTCTGACATCACCATCTCTTCAGCTGCACTTGGATATCTTCTGTCTGCTGGTCCCCGTCCTCTGAAAGTTACTACAGCGCCTACCAACCCTTCAGTACCTGAAATTACAACTGCATCATCGGCTCCGACTCCAGACCAACTACTAACTACTCCGATCGTACCTGTGACTACACCAGCTTCACCGGCACCTACACCAGATGCTTCTGCAGACCTCCATTTATCTTCAGATAATGACTTTACTGCCTCGGTTGATACTGAAGCACACTCACCTTCCCTAGACATGGAGTATGCTACGACTGACTCTACTGTGGTCAATGACACATATCGACAACGTGACGATACTACAATTGGATCTCCTGATTACAGACGGCTCACCAGCTGTATATTTACCACGAGTTATGAAGAATACGTGCAGGGTGGTTCAGGAACAGCCAAGGCGTTCTTGGTTCCTTCCTACACCATCCTCACAGACTGCGACGAATCTACACTTCATCCCCAACTTTTCCACAAGGACTTCACAGAGCCCCAAGAAAGAATATCAGATGATTACACGAAGCAAGAAGAATATGGAGAAGTAGAAGAAAGAAGACACAGATGAAAGAAGAAGAAAGGAGAAGAAAGAAACCACCAGAAGACGGACTGTCAACACCAAAAATAAAGAAGTACTGTCACTACTACCCTTCCTGACCCAACTCAGAGCCTAGCCAGTTGTGGGGTTGTTCCGGCATCGACTCAAGACACGCAGCTTGGGGTTTAGCCCTGGCTCGTTTTCTACAGCTTCAGCGCTCCTCTCACCGACTTCTCTTCATCTGTACCCACGTCAAAGCCCGCCCTACTGGTCATCATGTCCAGTATATTATTGATTCATTGATTGATATACGACACAAGTCCACTACGGGCTCACCATAGCCCGTGTGGGGAATTTTCCCACCAGGAATTTACTGATGTACTGTTAATTATTAAATTATTAGATTTACATTAATATATTATCATTAATTAAGAGTGAGCTGTATTTTGCAAAGTGGACTGTATTTTATTAATTTATCCTGCTGGGTCTTATCCTTTCACACGTTCGTGGGGGTATATGTATGTAGGAATAATAATCACATAAAATTAACTAATAGAAGTTGCTACTGAGTTAGTTTCTACTACAGGGTTAGTGAACACTAACAACTTAGCCGTTGTTTTGAGAAGGATTGGTGATCCAGCCTTGCACGAGTCCTGATCATGGAAGCCGCGCCTCGTGTGGTCGAAGCAATATGGGGTCAGGACCGGTTATGGGCAGATAAGTGACTCGTTGCAGCTATCTCCTTCCCCTCAATTTCACCTGCGAATTAAGTACATCGTAACACAATAATTTGAGGGCCATATACGTCGAAGGAGATTGCAAGTAATAAAATAATTCTCACCGTTTTGGGTGGGTAGCCGGCGTCTTGAGCAATTGACCAGCACCAGTGATCAATATAACTTATCTGTCAATCGGAACCAGAACACTTCCTTAAGGCTAGCGAAGGTTTGAGGAGACAATAGGAGACGACAGAGTCCCACAGCTCGTGTCTTCGCAGAAAGATTCGGAGTACTCACGCAAGCATGTTCTCGGCTACTTGGTGGAATGTACAAGAATGGCGCGGCTTCTCCCTCCTTCTTCTTGCTTCTCGCTCGAGAGACGAGTCTCTCTCACAGTTCCTAAACCAGCCACTTGGATTGGACGGTAGAGCGACGGTCTGGCTTCATGCAGGTCGGCGTTCAATCCCCGACCGTCCAAGTGGTTGGGCACCATTCCTTTCCCCCCGTCCCATCCCAAATCCTTATCCTGACCCCTTCCCAGTGCTATATAGTCGTAATGGCTTGGCGCTGTATGCTGATAGTTCCCTTCCCCTTCACAGTTCCTAATTCGTCTTTATCGACTTAGGGACACAGGCCTTGGATTCGGAGTGGGGATGGTGGGGAGGACGAGGGGATGTGGAGAGGGGAATGATAGGGAGAATGAGTGGATGGGGGAGTGAGGAATGGTTGGGAGGGAAAGGGGGATAGTGGGGAGGAGCCACACAATTCATGGTCGGGTACAGCTAGTAGGAACATAAGAATATGTTTTCTACAGCTCCTTTTTTAAGTCAATTCAACACAAAACATGTTTGAGTTAGGCTTAATTTCCAGATACAAGATTTTCGTAATTAGTCACGTACTATAATTTGTAATATACGTATTTTGGTTATTATGAAGTAGAAAAATACACATTCACACACAGCCGTGCTTGATCTGATATTTACCCTAAATGAATCGGATATAAGGGAAGTTAAGTTGGAAGCCTCCTTGTGAATGTGTGATCACGTGTATTGATCTTTGAGTACCTGGTAGAGCTAGGATTTATCTCCTCAAAATAACTAGGAAACAGTTAGAGAAATTATGAAGAGATGAGAAGTTTCATAAGGGATATATCATGGAACATAGAACTCAGAACTAAGTCCGTACAAGACATGATGGACTGTCACCCAAAAGTGTTAGGCGGCAGTAAACAGGTTTATCCCGGCCCGAAAGGAAACAACAGAGAAGCATAAGAAGAACCCATGGTTTAATAGGGCATGTATGAAAGCAAAGGAGCTGAACAAAAGGGCATGGAGGAACTTCCGAAATAGCAGAACACCAGAAAGCAGAGAGAGTTACCAGTGAACCAGGATCGAGTATGTTAGTGTGAGAAGAGTAGCTGAGAAATAGTATGAAAATTATTTAGCAAATAAAGCCAAGACCGAACCAAAGCTACTCCACAGTCACATCACAAGGAAAACAACAGTGAAAGAACATGTGATGAAACTTAGAACGGGTGAGGACAGGTACACAGAGAATGACAAAATGGTGTGTGAAGAACTCATTAAGGGAGTACAGGAGGTCTTCACAATAGAACGAGGTGAAGTCACTGCACTAGGAAAGGTGGCCATAAACCAGGTGGCATTGGAAGGGTTCGAAATTACCAGAGATGAGGTCAAGAGGCATTTGTTGGATCTGGATGTGAGAAAGGCTGTTGGTCCAGTCGGAATTTCACCATGGGTACTGAAAGAGTGTGCAGAAGCATTTTGCTTGCCACTCTCCATAGTGTATATTAGGTCACTGGAGACAGGCGACCTTCCAGAAATATGGAAGACGGTTAATGTAGTCCCAAATATACAAACAGTGTGACAGGCAAAAAGCGCTGAACTACAGGCCAGTGTCCTTAACTTGTATACCATGCAAGGTGATGGAGAAGATCGTGAAAAAACTAGTAGCACATCTGGAGAGAAGAGACTTCGTGACACATCGCCAACATGAGTTCAGGGAGGGTAAATCTTGCCTTACTGGCTTAATTGAATTCTACGATCAGGTGACAAAGATTAAGCAAGAAAGAGAAGGCTGGGCAGACTGCATTTTCTTGGACTGTCGGAAAACCATTGACACAGTACCATCTAATATATATTATAGTGGTGTCCATAGAGCACTGTGATAGTAACGAGTCTGATAATGAACACACAGACTAACGAGTCTGAAAACGAACGTGTTTAATCAAGCGATTATTTATCAGGAAATTAACGTGTATGTAAAATACGGACGAGCATATGTGTGTACATATCTTAATTTAATTAAACAATAATAACAAACATTTTGTCTACCTGATATGTGTGATTAGTAATACAATGTGTACGTGTGTACTCACCTAGTTGTGCTTGCGGGGGTTGAGTTTCGGCTCTTTGGTCCCGCCTCTCAATCGTCAATCAACTGGTGAACAGATTCCCGAGCCTACTGGGCTCTGTCATATCTACATTTGAAACTGTGTATGGAGTCAGCCTCCACCACATCACTTCCAAGTGCATTCCATTTACTAACTACTCTGACACTAAAAAGTTCTTTCTAATGTCTCTCTGACTCATTTGGGTACTCAGCTTCCACCTGTGTCCCCTTGTGCGTGTATCACCAGTGTTAAATAATCCATCCTTGTCTACCCTGTCAATTTCCCTGAGAATTTTGTATGTGGTGATCATGTCTCCCCGAGCTCGTCTGTCTTCCAGCGACGTGAAGTACAGTTCACGCAGCCTTTCCTCGTAACTCATGCCTCGTAGTTCAGGGACTAGTCTAGTGACATACCTCTGAACTCTGCCCAGCTTCGTCTTGTGCTTGACTAGGTACGGGCTCCATGCTGGACCGCATATTCCAGGATTGGTCTTACATATGTGGTATACAAGATTCTGAATGATTCCTTACACAGGTTATGAAGGCAGTTCTGATGTTAGCCAGCCTTGCATACACCGTCGATGTTATTCTTTTTATGTGGGCTTCAGGAGACAGATTTGGTGTGATATCAACTCCTAGAACTTTCTCTCTGTCCGTTTCATGAGGGACTTCGTCTCCCTTTCAGTATCCAGTGTCTGGGGCTCTTATTTCCACTGCCTAGTTTCATCGCTTTACATTTACTCGGGTTGAACTTTAGTAGCCATTTGTTTGACCATTCCTTCAGTTTGTTTAGGTCATCTTGAAGCCTCATACTATCTTCCTCCGTCTTAATCCTCCTCATAATTTGTGCATCGTCAGCAAACATTGAGAGGAACGAGTCTATTTCCTCTGGGAGATCATTTTCATCTATCAGAAACAGTATAGGTCCAAGGACTGATCCCTGTGGGACTCACTGGTGACGCTTCGCCACTCTGAGAGCTTCCCTCCCCTTTCACTGTGGCTCGCTGTTTTCTGTTGCTTAGGTACTCCATAATCCAGTGGAATATCTTCCCTTTCACTCCTGCCTGCATCTCCAGCTTGTGCACTAGTCTCTTGTGTGGTACTGTGTCAAAGGTTCTCTGGCAATCCAAGAATATGCAGCCTGCCCACCCCTCTCATTCTTGCCTGATTTGTATTGTTTGATCATAGAATTCAATTACTCCTGTGAGGTAGGACTTGCCGTCCCTGAACCTATGTTGATATTGTGTTACAAAGTTGTTTCGCTCCAGATGTTCCACTAGCTTTTGTATGTATTTCTATGTGTATTTGAGAGAATACATATTGCGTCAAACAACATAAATAAATATCTATTATTAATAATTAATTTAAAGGTGCTTCCCGTCCGACTATATAATTCCTATATATATAAAACCGGTACAAAAAAACTGTTTAAAATTTGAATTTTGAAAAGTTTTTTCTACCGGTTTCGAATTATTTCCTCGTTAACAACGCCAAATCTCCTTAAACAGCATTTTTCTCCTGTAAGCCGACTTTTACCCAAAGTTTAATTAAAAACAAACTTCTCTCCCTCTCCCTTTATATCCCTCAGTCTCTGACTTTTATTCTCTCACTGATTTCAAGGGCCAGAGTCAGCCACCATGCTGGGGCAACCCGTCCTCCTAATAGAACGTCGCATTTTTGACGTATACTCATCCTAAGGCTACAAATCATCGTAGTGGAAAATTGAAGCGGCTCGCGAAATTGACATACTATCCCGTTTTCTGTTTTGCGTCCTCGCGTAAGCGTTAGGATAAGGGCACTTTAGCACGACAGTTTCTTGACGTTGGGGGGAACGTTAGGGGCGGACTGGGGGGTGGTAGACGAGGGGCGGCGGGCTGAGGGGCGGCTATGGTCCGGCGGCTGTGTCAGCGAGGTCTCTCCGGTGGGATATGAAGGTCAAAGTCTTCTCCCACAGACGGCTGCTGGCTGGACAAAGAGCTTCCGTTGTTTTACCTCCTCGTAAGGGTCGTTGGTTCCATTCACCACGGGGGGGGGGGGGGCACTGATGGCTCGGTGCCTTTAATGGTCGACTTTTGAGATGGGGGAAATTTTTATATAAGCGTATAGGAGTTCCTTCGAAATATAGTGTGTGTTCGTCACTCTCTTTGCGTGTCCTCAAATGGACGGCTCTAAAGGAAAATACACAAAAAACAGTTTCTAACCTCAAGACAACTTAAGGAATATATTTTGTTACGTACTTCTGGATCTCAGATTTCTGCATATCCGCCAAACACGTCACGAAACTACCACATTGCTACAACATTCGAGCAGGTTTAACATCTAATAAGTTGTAACAACCAATATAATACGTTGTAACAACGTCCTAATTGTCATAAAAACGTTATAACAAGATGAAACAACTTTATTACAAGTTGTAACAAGCGGAAAATAGGGACAGTAACGTTGTGTTTTTACAGGCAAAGTATTATCTTTTCAGCTGAGAAGTGACTGCCAATCGTGATAATTTATCTGAGGTGCTAAACAAGCGCAGAATAAAGAATGTAACATATATAAACTTATTTAAATACTTCCGGTCAGAACTCGACTAAAAGTGCCAAGCCAATATCCCTGCTTTACATTATATATATAAAGCAGTAGCATGGAGAGTACATAAAGCTGCTTCATCTAGAAGGGTTATATCTCAGAAGAAGAGTATGCTGAAGGAGCTGAAACTGAGACTGAACATCATAACCGCAGAACCCAAGCTGGCGCCTTAAGAAAGCCCTCAGTCTACTCCCAGAAGAGATCACCGTCCACCTGCAGGAGGACTCGCTGGACACCACATACAGAGCAGAAGGGAACCAGCAGCAGTCATTAAGTCCAGCGGCGCCTCGTCCTCCAAGGAGGCGCCCCTGTTTATGGACCTCTGGAGCAAGACATCCATCTTCCAACTTCCGACATGCCAGACACACGCGGTGTCTTGAGCCAGTGAACAACACAAGGTAAGTTAAGGTAATTTGTCAGGAGGAAGCTCTCAGAGAGAGGAACACTCTCTTGAAAGCTTGATATCTGGACAAGGAGCTGGGATGCCTGAGCAAATAAAATGTGCCCAACCACTTGCACCGTTAAGGCTCGAACAGCAACCCGGCATAAAGCGAGGCTGTTGCTCTACCCATCAGTACATGTGGTGGAGGTGGGGAAAAAAGAACAATGACAGCTTGGAGATTGCGATGAGGAACCCAAGAACAGCAGACCAAGTTGGAGGAGAACACGGCTTCCCCGCCCCCATTCCCTTCCAAATACCCCCATCTCCCCCTCGCCTCCCATCCCCCCCAAAAAAACCTCCCACCATCACCCAATCCCTCCCCCCCCAACCCCCACCTCCACCCGCGTCATAACATTAACTCCAAGCCTCGGGGAAGGGAGAGAGTGTGGGAAGAAGAGTGTGGGAAGGAGAAAAGGTGACAGCAGAATAAAAGGGGAGATAGAAAATGCTATTTTCATTTAAACTTGAGATAAAAGTCGACGCAGAAAAACCTGAGACGAAAAGTGAGGTTGACAGAGGGATTAGTTTAGAGCTCTATGGACACCAGTCACTGGTAGGCAGTCACTGGGTGTAGAGGCACCAGTCACTGTGAGAGGTAGTCACGGGTGTAGAGACACCAGTCACTGGAGAGGCATTCACTGGGTGTAGAGGCACCATCACTGGGTGTAGAGGCACCAGTCACTGGTTTGTAGAGGCACCAGTCACTGGAGAGGCACCTCACTGGTGTAGAGGCCCCAGTCACTGGAGAGGCACAGTCACTGGGTGTAGAGGCACACCAGTTCACTGGAGAGCAGTCACTGGTGTGTAGAGGCACCAGTCACTGGGTGTAGAGGCACCAGTCACTGGGAGGCAGTCACTGGGGGTAGAGGCACCAGTCACTGGAGAGGCAGTCACTGGGTGTAGAGACACAGTCACTGGAGAGCAGTCACTGGGTGTAGAGGCACCAGTCACTGAGTGTAGAGG
>WNGS01167104.1:8334029-8346585 GCA_020271785.1 Procambarus virginalis | reverse complement strand
AAGTCTCGTCGTGGACGTGGTGGTGAGCAGACGTGTGTGTTTTGGTTCGCTCTGCTACTAGCGTCTGGTGTGGTGGACGTGTTTGTCGTCGCCGGGAGCCGGCGTGTTAACGGATGGCTGGATAACGTCGCGCTGGGGTGGTATAAGTGCTCATGGGCTCTACACACCTCCACTCAAGCGGAAGGAGTCCATAGGGCTCAAGTTTAGTTGTCATGTTGATCCCGACCTTGTATCCACGACGATCTTCGATGTGTTACAGATCAAGACGGAAGAAATATTTGGTTACCAAACACTGCCAGGGAACAGAGTGGTGTTGAAATTTGAAAACAATGTAGCGTTTTCAGAGTTTCTCAAGAAGTATGATGATGAATTATAAGTTTACCTAATGGGAAAGGATCAGTAGAAGTGATTAATTTGAGCAAAACGTTTACATACGTTTCTGTGAGGGATGCGCCATTTGAAATGTTGAATGGAACTATTATACGCATACTGCAACAATATGGGAAAGTGGACAATGTTCGCTTCAATAAGTATACTTATGGACCAGGGAAAGGGCGTTTTAATGGAACAAGAACAGTAAAGATGGAACTTCATCGCAATATTCCTTCATCAATGTCAGTAGAAGGTCATTATATTAAATTTATATACAATGGCCAACTGCAAACTTGTTTTAAGTGTGGGCGTACTGGTCACATGGCTGCTGCCTGCCAGGTGGAGGCATCAGAACGGATCAACATTTTTCGTGAACATGACTTTCCGCCATTAATAGAGGACAGTGTCTCAGGAAATGAACCCACTGTTGTACATACTGCAGTGCCAGGTGAGGTAGATGAAGTAACCCACAACTCTGTAAGTGAAACGTCTGTGGGAGTGAATCCCAGTGCGAATGAGGCCGGTGAAGGTAACTTAGATCAGGATGATAAAGGTAATGCAGAAAAGGAATGTGCAGACGACACTGCTCAGGACGATTTATCTGCTATCGTTCAACCTGGTGAGGGTGAGGTAAGTCTGGACAATATACATGTGGACGCCCATGACATTGGCGCTGACGCTGCGCTGAGCTGCGATGACGACGGCGGCGCTGACCTTGGTGAGGTGACGATGGAGAAAGTAACTGGTTGTCAACTGGATGTGGAGGATGACTCCATGGAGGATAGTGATGTAGAAATGCCTGTGAAGAGGGCAACTCCACCCTCTTCAGTATGGTCTGATAGAAAGGGTAAGGGTAGTGTGAAGGCTGGTTCTGTAACCAGTCATGTAAAGAAACGTAGGAGAAAATTAACTCGGAGTATTGATCTGGTACGTATGAAGGACTTAGCCGCTAAATTAAAAGTCTCTGAAAAATTGAGCAGGTTGTTACCGTTGAAGTTCACCGTGACCAAGGCCAGGAAGAGTCACCGACACGTAGCGAGGGCACAGTACAAACAGTGAGTGGGGATCATGGTAATGAGAACAGTGATAAGGCATGGTGGGATCTTGTGGAACATGAACAGAGTCGTGACGCGAGTGCAAATATTAAACTTAGATTTCGGAAAGGGAAAGAAGACACTAAGTTAGTGTCAAGTGAGATTACGATGGATAAAGAGTAATTTTTGGTTTCTCTCAAATAACATTCGGGAAGCCTATTAATTTTAATTGTGCTACTTTGAACGTTAATGGGCTCAATTGTAGAAATAAACAGTTGCAGCTGTTATCATTGTTTAAATATCAAATTGGATGTACTTTTAGTGCAAGAACACAATGTACAAGATGTTAAGAAACTTGATGTGTTGCTTGATTACTTTGAAGTATTAATAAATTCAACGAACTTGTTGAAGGGTGGTACAATGATATTGGTTGCTAAGCGAGCCCACATCAAGGTTCTTAATACTGAAATGGATGATAATGGTAATGTTTATATGCAAGGATTTCTTTTTTTGACACCATCATTCCTCTGCTTAATGTGTATGCTCCCTCTGGCTCCCGCAGGAAGAAAGAGAGGAGGAATTGTTCTCTAACGAGTTATTGTATTTTTTCAGAAATGATACACGTAAAATTATTTTTGGTGGCGACTTTAATTGTGTCACTTCTGTGAGAGATTGTAGCACTCAGACGAATGCATGTGTATCTCCTGCTTTAATTACACTCTTGAAGTGTATTGGTCTCAAGGATGCGAATAGCATTAACGGAGGTGTATATGAATACACATATGTTCGCCAGAATTATGGCTCTAGGCTTGACAGAATATATATGCACTCATTACATGATAAAATTAGTTCTTGCAGTACTGTTCCGGTCAGCTGTTCAGATCACTGTATGGTGTGTGGTGAAGCTTGTTATTGACGATCAGGTTAAAGTGGGGACAGGGTCTTGGAAGCTAAATTGCAGTCTGTTGCAGAGTAGAGATGTAATTGATAATTTTCAGGTATTGTGGAACACCTGGTTGCGCAAAAACATAAGTTCAGATGTATGTTGGAGTGGTGGGACATGTGTAAAGTTGCATGCAAAAGTTTCTTCGTGAAAGTGTCCAAAAGAAAGGCTGCTGAAAATATGGTCTGTTAACCTTATTCCAACACAGACTAAAACAACTTTATGCAAAGGTCAAATGGGATTAGACAAGTATGAGGAAATTACCATTTTGAAAGACAGAATTAACAAATTGCGGGATGAAATAACTGAAGGAGTCAATGTTCGCCTCCAGATTAATGATAGGATGTATGGTGAAAAACTCTCTCCTTATTTGTTAAGTAAAGTCAAGAATAACAAGGGTACAGCTCTTGTGACTAGTATTAAAGCAGGTGATGGGACGGATATGACAAATACGGATGGGATTGTATGTTATGTTCGAGGTGAATTGGAGAAATTGTACAAAAAGTGAACGTGGACCAAGGTATGCGGGAGCACTTCCTTGGAAAATGTACACGGGTTTTAACCAAGATGACAACACGTCATTATTGGAAGATGTAGATAAGCAGGAAGTGTGGAGTGTGGTCAAGAGTTTAAAGAAAGGTAAATCACCTGGCTGTGATGGGTTCCCGGCGGAATTTTATTTCTATCTATGGGATGTCATTGGTAAAGACTTTGTACAAGTGGTGCAGTATAGCATACAGCATAGGAAGCTTAGCATGTCGCAATCTCATGGGATTATTAAGATGATACCTAAAACGGGTGATTTGCATATTCTAACGAACTGGAGGCCACTTTCCTTACTAAACCAGGATTATAAAATAGTATCGAAACTGCTGGCAAATAGACTTAAGATTGCAATGGAAAAATTATATCAAAGGAACAGTTTTGTGGTGTGCCTGGAAGATCCATAATCAATTGTAATAATGTAATTAGGGATGTTGTGTATTATGTGTCTGAGAATAATGTTCCTTCCTCTATGATAAACCTCGACTGGTCGAAAGCCTTTGACCGTGTTGATGTTCAGTTTGTATTGGAAATATTGGATAGGGTAGGAGTTGCACAAGACTTTATTGATTGGGTCCGTATGCTTTATAAAGAGTGTCGGAGCAGCGTCTGTATCAATGGAGTCTTAAGTAAACCTTTTTAGTTGAACGATCTGTACGTCAGGGATGTCCCCTTTCAATGATTTTGTATGTTATATTTCAAGAGCCACTGTACTTGGCAATAAAAGGCAATGACTTTATTGTTCCACCTTGTCTTCCTAATGCGATGACACTTCCTGTTGTTGGTTATGCAGACGATACACTATTTTTGTGTCGACAGAAGACTCGGTGGTGAATGTTCAGAATGAGTTAGACAACTTTGAAAGAGCAACAGGTGCTGTAATTAACAAGAACAAAACGTGTATGATGGGGCTTGGCAGTTGGTGTAATAAAGTTCACTGGACAGGTTCATGGTTCAAGGTAGTGGAGTCAATTAAAGCTCTTGGGATTTGCTGGTGTAAAACATATGAAACGACATTGGCTACGAATTGGCAAGTACTATGTGGTAATATAATAGTTGCAACGAACCTAGGAAATTAACCCTGTTTCAGAAGGCTGTAATAATCAATTGCAAAATTTTGTCTAAAGTGTGGTATTTGTCTCACAGCTTTCCCATAGACAAGAAAAGTGCAATGGAGATTGACAAAACTATTTTTAGATATGTATGGTATGGTAGATACCAACCAATTAAACGGACTACTCTTTGTAAAGGTAAGAAAAACGGTGGAATAGGAATACTGAATGTGTACAATAAGTCATTGGCAATCTTATGTGTTACCTTTAGAAAGGAGATAATGCAGAGGAATAGTGTAAATGCGCTAGGACATTACTATTGTAAATTACGTGTCAGCTACTTGATACATATGCCAGAGTATACTGACCTTGCCTTTATTTCACCTCACTTTTATTCTTGTGCAATTGATGTTCTCAGGCGGATTTGTAATATTGAAGGTTTTTTAATGATGAACAGTAAACAAGTGTATGATGTTATACTACCAAATATAGTTCCTAGAGTAGAGGAGGCATATCCACTCTTCAGCTGGCAAGTAATATGGGCGAACCTTCATGTTAAATTTATTGCCCCAAAACAACGTGAGCTATTGTATCGCTATATTCATGAGACCCTTCCTACTAATGATAGGTTGTTGATGTTGGGCATTAAGGACAACAATAGGTGTGACCAATGTACTGAAATTGAAAATAATATGCATATATTTTATTTCTGTAAGCAGAAAGTTGTTCTTGTAAACTGGATTCGAGACACTCTTAAAGCTTTATGTGGACCAAGTATTAGAGTGGAGTTAATGAGATTTTTAATGTTTCATATTGACATAAAATGCAAGAAAATTAAGAATACAATAATTATGTTACTTTCTGATTACATTTTTGTGTTTGGATAGGAAGGCAGGAAGGTTACTCAGTAGACAAAATATTGAAGTTCTTGCGATGCAGGATCAAGTATAACATTTGGGGTTTAAGGCTCATGCTCGGTGATGATATGGAAAATTTGTTTACTGAGAATTATATAAAATATATGTAAATGTAATAATCTCCCCTGTATTTTAATGTAAATTTATTCTCCAAATTTTGTAAATAGTTTAACGGAAAATAAGTATAACATTCAGGGGTTTTTAAAGATCATATTCTGTACTATTGGGAAACTTGTTCACTACGAATTGCAATGTATAATTGTCTTGTAAAACTTTTATATAATTTAATTTATATTGTATTTCTTAAATAAAGATAAAAAAAAAATTTTGATAGGCTTGTGCAAGTTTTTCTTGTTGGAGGGAGTTGGTGGCTTCTCCGTGGGGGGGATGACCATATATGGATGTGTCCAGTGTGCGGCCTGTTGTCAAACTAGCATTTATATTTCAACCTTTGATTAATTCCTGTTATTGATTGTAATTAATTCTTGTGATTACTGTAACAGTATTATATACTCTTAAGATCACTGATTATATTGTTATTTTGTACTACACTTTGTTAGTAGAGTTTTCACAAGAGTCCAAGTGGATGCTTAGTTGATCATTTGGTAGGACGCCTGGTTTGCTGGCGGGAGGCTAAGACGGTGTATATTGTTTATTTTGCTTATTACTTAGTTAATTCTCTTGGTAAGACTATTCTGTGCTACTCGATTTATTCATTCATGTGTTAAAGTGATTGTCTGAGTTCATTAAGTGATTTTACGATATTATGCCATGCTGAAGGATAATTCTGGCTTCATATAATTTTAATCATTTTATCTGTTTGATATATCTTGTTACCCTTAAGTACAGTATATTATTTTGCATGTTAAGCAGTGTTTTTTCTGATAATACCCTATTATATAATACCATACCCTAGACAAACTTAAAAGGCGAGGCCGAAATATATATATATTGATCACTGCAAACAAAAGAACCATACCTTGGCTTCAAGGGTTATAACAGTGACACACTCTGAGTGTACAGTGAGACGAGAGCTATGACTCAGCAACAGTGAACAAGTAATAACTGCTATCGTGGCAATCGTTGCCAATAGCGAGGTTGCTATCGTGGCAATCGTTGCCAATAGCGAGGTTGCTATCGTACCAATCGTTGCCAATAGCGAGGTTGCTATCGTACCAATCGTTGCCAAAAGCAAGGTTGCTATCGTAGCAATCGTTGCCAATGGCGAGGTTGCTATTGTGGCAATCGTTGCCAATAGCGAGGTTGCTATCGTGGCAATCGTTGCCAAAAGCGAGGTTGCTATCGTGGCAATCGTTGCCAAAAGCGAGGTTGCTATCGTGGCAATCGTTGCCAATAGCGAGGTTGCTATCGTGGCAATCGTTGCCAATAGCGAGACACAGTTACCAGCGGGCAGAAGCTACGACGGACCTCTTCCTTTTTTATGTGCGAATTGTTGGTGAAGAATTTGAAGCAGGTAATGAGGTGTGAGGCTCAGGTAATGAGGTGTGAGGCTCAGGTAATGAGGTGTGAGGCTCAGGTAATGAGGTGTGAGGCTCAGGTAATGAGGTGTGAGGCTCAGGTAATGAGGTGTGAGGCTCAGGTAATGAGGTGTGAGGCTCAGGTAATGAGGTGTGAGGCTCAGGTAATGAGGTGTGAGGCTCAGGTAATGAGGTGGGAGGCTCAGGTAATGAGGTGTGAGGCTCAGGTAATGAGGTGTGAGGCTCAGGTAATGAGGTGGGAGGCTCAGGTAATGAGGTGTGAGGCTCAGGTAATGAGGTGTGAGGCTCAGGTAATGAGGTGTGAGGATCAGGTAATGAGGTGTGAGGCTCAGGTAATTAGGTGTGAGGCTCAGGTAATGAGGTGTGAGGCTCAGGTAATGAGGTGTGAGGCTCAGGTAATGAGGTGTGAGGCTCAATGTAATGAGGTGTGAGGCTCCGGTAATGAGGTGTGAGGCTCAGGTAATGAGGTGTGAGGCTCAGGTAATGAGGTGTGAGGCTCAAGTAATGAGGTGTGAGGCTCAGGTAATGAGGTGTGAGGCTCAGGTAATGAGGTGTGAGGCTCAGGTAATGAGGTGTGAGGCTCAGGTAATGAGGTGTGAGGCTCAGGTAATGAGGTGTGAGGCTCAGGTAATGAGGTGTGAGGCTCAGGTAATGAGGTGTGAGGATCAGGTAATGAGGTGTGAGGCTCAGGTAATGAGGTGTGAGGCTCAGGTAATGAGGTGTGAGGCTCAGGTAATGAGGTGTGAGGCTCAGGTAATGAGGTGTGAGGCTCAGGTAATGAGGTGTGAGTATCAGGTAATGAGGTGTGAGGCTCAGGTAATGAGGTGTGAGGCTCAGGTAATGAGGTGTGAGGCTCAGGTAATGAGGTGTGAGGCTCAGGTAATGAGGTGTGAGTATCAGGTAATGAGGTGTGAGGCTCAGGTAATGAGGTGTGAGGCTCAGGTAATGAGGTGTGAGGCTCAGGTAATGAGGTGTGAGGCTCAGGTAATGAGGTGTAATGATCAAGTACTGATTCGTAACGTAGTGTTGTTTTTGTCCCAAAGACGGTGACTCATAATACATTTGTGAGTCACAACAGGTGAATCATTATAACTCACAAATGAGTTGCAAGACAATCTACCCAACAGGTAACTCACAAAAGGTGGTACTGAGCCATTCAGGGTGCAAATTCTCAGCTCACAAGCTTCTCTCATAAAATCCACCGTTACAGTATATACTCGCCTCATAAAATGTTCACCTTACACACACCCAGTTAATTAACTCTCGAAAATAAAAATTAATTTGTGAAGGACGTTATAAATATATATGAAATAAAAGTAAAATCTAAATGGTTTAAAGTTAGACACTGATAAACAAAAGGCTTTATGACGTGAGTTATTGAAAAATTCATTGTGAATAGTCATCCGGTATAGAAATACGGTTTCCAAGCTATTCCAATAGAAATGATTAGAATATATGGTTGATGCCTAACAGACTACAACAGGCGATGCTCTGAGTTATAGTCTGATGCTGGAGATATATTATGTTGAACAACAGTTGAAACTATGATTATCAAACAAATAATTAGATCTATAATAAATTCTTATAAGCAGGTACGAGGTAGTGCTCAGTACAACTTGCAGGTGTTTTAATAACCAGGTGTGGTAGTATACATCTTGTGTTTATATTACCCGATGAAAGAATAATATTTTATACAAGGTTATTTAGAAATGTTTTTGGCTCATGCATTCGAACTTAAATGATCATAAGGAAAATGACTAGCTCCAAGCTCAGTAACCTGAACATTCACTCGGCGCTCACAGAGTAACCTATCATCAATATCACGGGCCGGCGGAATCACAATGTTTATTTACAAAATATGGATAATCCCAGTCAATAGCATCCAGTCTGTTGTACCTTCGTCAGCAACTCGTCCTCAGACTAAGTCCATTCTATCCAGCGGTCGACTCCACAGACGCATTCGTCAATTTTAACATGCTGTTCATTCAAAACTGAACATTTCTCAAATATAAATTTATATTATTATATATTAGTATAGTGTGCATATTTAAGGACTTGTTAGGTTAGGTGTTTATGTTCTATTGCCGATTATTTGTATTTGTAGCACGTGGGATGAAGCATTTATAGCGTTTTAGTTCGAACAAAAGTCGTCAGCGAAGCACTTGTTCTGGTAGTGTTCGGACGTCATCAGTTGTGAGTCGTGTGTAAAACGTTTTTAATTCATAAAGAGGGGGTTTGGCCGGTGCATGGAATGGATTTTGGGTCTTTGTTCGGAGGACGGGCTGTTGTCAGCCTGATTCTGTTCGAAGTTATGACTCAAGGCATGATTTATTCAGTTGCACCCAGCAATGTAACAGCCCGTCTTCCAAACAGACACGAAAGTGATTCCATGCGTCCGCCAAACACCCCGCTGTTTATGAATGAAAAACGGTTTACACACGACTCACAACTGATTTCGTTTGAACACTTCCGGAACAAGTGCTTCACATACGAATTTTGTTCGAACCCCAACGCTGTAAACAGCCCGTCCTCCAAACAAAGATCCAAAAGTGATTCCATGCACCCGCCAAAACCCCTGTTTATGAATGAAAAGCGGTTTACACACGACTCACAACTGCTGACGTTCGAACAAATCCGGAACAAGTGGTTCACTAACGAATTTTGTTCGAATCACAACGCTATAAATGCTTCACCCACGTACTACAAATACAAATAATCGCCAACAGAACCTAAACACCTGACCTAACCTATCCTATGCCTATATATACACAATATGCCAATATATTATAATATTAATTTATACTTGAGAAAATTCCCGTTTTGAATGAACAGCATGTTAAAATTTATGAATGCGTCTGTGGGGTCGACCGCTGAATGTAATGGACTTGAGTCGAGGACGGGATGAAATACAAATAATCGCCAACAGAACCTAAACACCTAACCTAACCTATGACTATATATACACAATATGGAAACATATTGTAATATTAATTTATATTTGAGAAAATTCCCGTTTTGAATGAATAGCATATTAACGTTTATGAATGCGTCTGTGGGATCGACCGCTGGATGGAATGGACTTGATTCGAGGACGGGTTGGATGTAAACACATCCTAAATCAGCGTGATCAAAATACCTTACCTAATGGTTCCTAGACCTAACAGCCAATTTGTTTATAGATTGGCATAAACAGCCAATCTATAAATAAAAAGTATTTAATCAGTAGACAGAATGTCTATCTGTTTGTCTGCCAGTTCGAGGTTGGAGGCCAGATGAATGGGGCTAGTCTCGCTCAACAGAAGGCCCACCACGACTGCAGTGGGGTACGTACCGAAAATAGCAGAGTCGTTGGTACCAATCAAACGAGTACAGGTTGACACGAATACAGAATAGAACCCTCTTGAAGTTATTGAGACTGGTTTGGTGTCTTTAAACAGTGTAAAATACGAATGAACAAACCCACAAGGGCCGTGACGAGGATTCGAACCTGCGTCTGAGAGCATCCCAGACGCTGCCATAATCGACGTAGCTCAGTCGATTAAGGCAGCAACCCGTCCTCGACTCAAGTCCATTACATCCAGCGGTCGACCCCACAGACGCATTCATAAATTTTAACATGCTATTCATTCAAAACGGGAATTTTCTCAAGTATAAATTAATATTATAATATATTAGCATATTGTGTATATATAGGCATAGGATAGGTTAGGTTAGGTGTTTAGGTTCTGTTGGCGATTATTTGTATTTGTAGTACGTGGGTGAAGCATTTATTGCGTTGTGATTCGAACAAAATTCGTCAGTGAAGCACTTGTTCCGGATATGTTCGAACGTCAGCAGTTGTGAGTCGTGTGTAAACCGCTTTTCATTCATAAACAGGGGGTTTGGCGGGTGCATGGAATCACTTCTGGATCTTTGTTTGGAGGACGGGCTGAAGGCAGCGTCTGGGATGCTCTCGGACGCAGGTTCGAATCCTCGTCACGGCCTTTGTGGATTTGTTCATTTGATGCATCACGCAATTGTGATTTCTGTGTGTAAAATACGAAATTTAGAACCATTTATAACCATAATGTTAAGCATTACTCACTATGTAAATTAAATGTCATTAATTGATTTTAAGTTGGAATCCATGTATAAAACATGGCAAAAACAGTGATAAGATAAATATGGGTAACATGAAAACACCCGAAGTCGTAGCAAACTGTGATACTCCACTTCCATGCAGTCTACAAATATTAACGTTAAATGAATCAAATTCAAAGGTAGAATCTATTGCATAATTTGTGTTTATTGTATTAGATTTTATTAATTTCTAGCTATAGCTAACCAATAAACAGCTTTAAGGTTTCACTTATTCTTATCTTAATAATGAAAATAATGTAGACAATTATATATAACATAAACAAGCATAATATTATTTAATTAAAGCTTGATTTTCAGCAAAAATTTCCTCAATAATGGTCGAGGTAAAGATGGTCGCGCACCAGGTAAAGATAGTTGAGGATCAGGTAAAGATAGCCGAGGATCAGGTAAAGATGGTCTAGGCCCAGGTAATGCTATGTTAGTGCTAGGTATGAGATGTGAGGATCAGGTATAAGGAGGCTATGAGGGAAAAGATTTCATCCCTCAAGACAAATCCAATCATCATTATACCGAGATGCTGTTTGAGGTAGCGGCCGAGTGGGGCCGCCTGGCCGCTTATGCAATGACCCGCTCATCCCCGACCGGATGAGCGAACTCCAGCCGGATACACTGATAAGGAGAAAACTGTCCGGATAAGTGGTGGGACAGTGTGTAGGGGAAGCGAGGCGTTCCCTGTAACCGATATGGATAATATCGTATACGATGTCACTTCCGGGAGGGAGTCTTGTTAACTCCGGCTTGTGTTATCAGGCAATATGAGTGTGTGCTTGGCTCCTGTGGTGTAAATGTTGGTGTGCTTGGCTCCTGTTGTGTAAATGTTGGTGTGCTTGGCTCCTGTTGTGTAAATGTTTGTGTGCTTGGCTCCTGTTGTGTAAATGTTGGTGTTCTTGCCTCCTGTTGTGTGAATGTTGATGTGTTTGGCTCCTGTTGTGTAAATGTTGGTGTGTTTGGCTCCTGTTGTGTAAATGTTGATGTGTTTGGCTCCTGTTGTGTAAATGTTGGTGTGCTTGGCTCCTGTTGTGTAAATGTTGATGTGTTTGGCTCCTGTTGTGTAAATGTTGGTGTGCTTGGCTCCTGTTGTGTAAATGTTGGTGTGCTTGACTCCTGTTGTGAAAATGATGGTGTGCTTGGCTCCTGTTGTGTAAATGTTTGTGTGCTTGCCTCCTGTTGTGTAAATGATGCTGTGCTTGGCTCCTGTTGTGTAAATGTTGGTGTGCTTGGCTCCTGTTGTGTAAATGATGCTGTGCTTGGTTCCTGTTGTGTAAATGATGCTGTGCTTGGCTCCTGTTGTGTAAATGTTGGTGTGCTTGGCTCCTGTTGTGTGAATGTTGGTGTGCTTGGCTCCTGTTGTGTAAATGTTGGTGTGCTTGGCTCCTGTTGTGTGAATGATGCTGTGCTTGGCTCCTGTTGTGTGAATGTTGGTGTGCTTGGCTCCTGTTGTGTGAATGATGCTGTGCTTGGCTCCTGTTGTGTGAATGATGCTGTGCTTGGCTCCTGTTGTGTGAATGTTGGTGTGCTTGTCTCCTGTTGTGTAAATGTTGGTGTGTGCTTGGCTCCGGTGTGTAAATGTTGGTGTGCTTGGCTCTGTTGTGTAAATGTTGGTGTACTTGGCTCCTGTTGTGTGAATGTTGGTGTACTTGGCTCCTGTTGTGTAAATGTTGGTGTACTTGGCTCCTGTTGTGTGAATGATGCTGTGCTTGGCTCCTGTTGTGTGAATGATGCTGTGCTTGGCTCCTGTTGTGTAAATGTTGGTGTGCTTGGCTCTGTTGTGTGAATGTTGGTGTGTGCTTGGCTCCTGTGTGTAAATGTTGGTGTGCTTGGCTCCTGTTGTGTAAATGTTGGTGTACTTGGCTCCTGTTGTGTAAATGTTGGTGTACTTGGCTCCTGTTGTGTAAATGTTGGTGTACTTGGCTCCTGTTGTGTAAATGTTGGGTGCTTGACTCCTGTTGTGTAAATGTTGGTGTACTTGGCTCTTGTTGTGTAAATGATGGTGTACTTGGCTCCTCCTGTTGTGTAAATGTGGTGTACTTGGCTCTTGTTGTGTAAATGTTGGTGT
>WNGS01167104.1:8301384-8331384 GCA_020271785.1 Procambarus virginalis | reverse complement strand
CAAGCACACAAACATTTACACAACAGGAGCCAAGCACACCATCATTTACACAACAGGAGTCAAGCACACCAACATTTACACAACAGGAGCCAAGCACACCAACATTTACACAACAGGAGTCAAGCACACAAACACAACAGGAGGCAAGCACACCAACATTTACATAACAGGAGCCAAACACACCAACATTTACACAACAGGAGCCAAGCACACAAACATTTACACAACAGGAGCCAAGCACACCAACATTTACACAACAGGAGCCAAGCACACCAACATTTACACAACAGGAGCCAAGCACACAAACATTTACACAACAGGAGCCAAGCACACAAACATTTACACAACAGGAGCCAAGCACACAAACATTTACACAACAGGAGCCAAGCACACCAACATTTACACAACAGGAGCCAAGCACACCAACATTTACACAACAGGAGCCAAGCACACCAACATTTACACAACAGGAGCCAAGCACACCAACATTTACACCACAGGAACCAAGCACACACTCATATTGCCTGATAACACAAGCCGGAGTTAACAAGACTCCCTCCCGGAAGTGACATCGTATACGATATTATCCATATCGGTTACAGGGAACGCCTCGCTTCCCCTACACACTGTCCCGCCACTTATCCGGACAGTTTTCTCCTTATCAGTGTATCCGGCTGGAGTTCGCTCATCCGGTCGGGGATGAGCGGGTCATTGCATAAGCGGCCAGGCGGCCCCACTCGGCCGCTACCTCAAACAGCATCTCGGTATAATGATGATTGGATTTGTCTTGAGGGATGAAATCCTTTTCCCTCATAGCCTCCTTATACCTGATCCTCACATCTCATACCTAGCACTAACATAGCATTACCTGGGCCTAGACCATCTTTACCTGATCCTCGGCTATCTTTACCTGATCCTCAACTATCTTTACCTGGTGCGCGACCATCTTTACCTCGACCATTATTGAGGAAATTTTTTGCTGAAAATCAAGCTTTAATTAAATAATATTATGCTTGTTTATGTTATATATAATTGTCTACATTATTTTCATTATTAAGATAAGAATAAGTGAAACCTTAAAGCTGTTTATTGGTTAGCTATATCTAGAAATTAATAAAATCTAATACAATAAACACAAATTATGCAATAGATTCTACCTTTGAATTTGATTCATTTAACGTTAATATTTGTAGACTGCATGGAAGTGGAGTATCACAGTTTGCTACGACTTCGGGTGTTTTCATGTTACCCATATTTATCTTATCACTGTTTTTGCCATGTTATATACATGGGTTCCAACTTAAAATCAATTAATGACATTTAATTTACATAGTGAGTAATGCTTAACATTATGGTTATAAATGGTTCTAAATTTCGTATTTTACACACAGAAATCACAATTGCGTGATGCATCAAATGAACAAATCCACAAGGGCCGTGACGAGGATTCGAACCTGCGTCCGAGAGCATCCCAGACGCTGCCTTAATCAACTGAGCTACGTCGGTTAAGGCCGCGTCTGGTATGCTCTCGGACGCAGGTTCGAATCTTCGTCACGGCCTTTGTGGATTTGTTCATTCGTATTTTACACTGTTTAAAGAGACCAAACCAGTCTCAATAACTTCAAGAGGGTTCTATTCTGTATTCGTGTCAACCTGTACTCGTTTGATTGGTACCAACGACTCTGCTATTTTCGGTACGTACCCCACTGCAGTCGTGGTGGGCCTTCTGTTGAGCGAGACTAGCCCCATTCATCTGGTCTCCAACCTCGAACTGGCAGACAAACAGATAGACATTCTGTCTACTGATTAAATACTTTTTATTTATAGATTGGCTGTTTATGCCAATCTATAAACAAATTGGCTGTTAGGTCTAGGAACCATTAGGTAAGGTGTTTTTATCACGCTGATTTAGGATGTGTTTACATCCAACCCGTCCTCGATTCAAGTCCATTCCATCCAGCGGTCGACCTCACAGACGCATTCATAAACGTTAATATGCTATTCATTCAAAACGGGAATTTTCTCAAATATAAATTAATATTATAATATATTGGCATATTGTGTATATATAGGCATAAGATAGGTTAGGTGTTTAGGTTCTGTTGGCGATTATTTGTATTTGTAGTACGTGGGTGAAGCATTTATAGCGTTGTGATTCGAACAAAATTCGTCAGTGAACCACTTGTTCCGGATTTGTTCGAACGCCAGCAGTTGTGAGTCGTGTGTAAACCGCTTTTCATTCATAAACAGGGGGTTTTAGCGGGTGCATGGAATCACTTTTGGATCTTTGTTTTGAGGACGGGCTGTTTACAGCGTTGGGGTTCGAACAAAATTCGTATGTGAAGCACTTGTTCCGGAAGTGTTCAAACGAAATCAGTTGTGAGTCGTGTGTAAACCGTTTTTCATTCATAAACAGCGGGGTGTTTGGCGGACGCATGGAATCACTTTCGTGTCTGTTTGGAAGACGGGCTGTTACATCGCTGGGTGCAACTGAATAAATCATGCCTTGAGTCATAACTTCGAACAGAATCAGGCTGACAACAGCCCGTCCTCCGAACAAAGACCCAAAATCCATTCCATGCACCGGCCAAACCCCTCTTTATGAATGAAAAACGTTTTACACACGACTCACAACTGATGACGTCCGAACACTACCAGAACAAGTGCTTCGCTGACGACTTTTGTTCGAACTAAAACGCTATAAATGCTTCAACCCACGTACTACAAATACAAATAATCGGCAATAGAACATAAACACCTAACCTAACAAGTCCTTAAATATGCACACTATACTATTATATAATAATATAAATTTATATTTGAGAAATGTTCAGTTTTGAATGAACACCATGTTAAAATTGACGAATGCGTCTGTGGAGTCGACCGCTGGATAGAATGGACTTAGTCTGAGGACGAGTTGCTGACGAAGGTACAACAGACTGGATGCTATTGACTGGGATTATCCATATTTTGTAAATAAACATTGTGATTCCGCCGGCCCGTGATATTGATGATAGGTTACTCTGTGAGCGCCGAGTGAATGTTCAGGTTACTGAGCTTGGAGCTAGTCATTTTCCTTATGATCATTTAAGTTCGAATGCATGAGCCAAAACATTTCTAAATAACCTTGTATAAAATATTATTCTTTCATCGGGTAATATAAACACAAGATGTATACTACCACACCTGGTTATTAAAACACCTGCAAGTTGTACTGAGCTCTTCCTCGTACCAGCTTATAAGAATTTATTATAGATCTAATTATTTGTTTGATAATCATAGTTTCAACTGTTGTTCAACATAATATATCTCCAGCATCAGACTATAACTCAGAGCATCGCCTGTTGTAGTCTGTTAGGCATCAACCATATATTTAATCATTTCTATTGGAATAGCTTGGAAACCGAATTTCTATACCGATGACTATTCACAATGAATTTTTCAATAACTCACGTCATAAAGCCTTTTGTTTATCAGTGTCTAACTTAAAACCATTTAGATTTTACTTTTATTTCATATATATTTATAACGTCCTTCACAAATTAATTTTGATTTTCGAGAGTTAATTACTGGGTGTGTGTAAGGTGAACATTTTATGAGGCGAGTATATACTGTAACGGTGGATTTTATGAGAGAAGCTTGTGAGCTGAAATATTTTGAGCTGAGAATTTGCACCCTGAATGGCTCAGTACCACCTTTGTGAGTTATCTGTTGGGTAGATTGTCTTGCAACTCATTTGTGAGTTATAATGATTCACCTGTTGTGACTCACAAATGTATTATGAGTCACCGTCTTCGGGACAAAAACAACAATACGTTACGAATCAGTACTTGATCATTACACCTCATTACCTGAGCCTCACACCTCATTACCTGAGCCTCACACCTCATTACCTGAGCCTCACACCTCATTACCTGAGCCTCACACCTCATTACCTGAGCCTCACACCTCATTACCTGATCCTCACACCTCATTACCTGAGCCTCACACCTCATTACCTGAGCCTCACACCTCATTACCTGAGCCTCACACCTCATTACCTGATCCTCACACCTCATTACCTGAGCCTCACACCTCATTACCTGAGCCTCACACCTCATTACCTGATCCTCACACCTCATTACCTGAGCCTCACACCTCATTACCTGATCCTCACACCTCATTACCTGAGCCTCACACCTCATTACCTGAGCCTCACACCTCATTACCTGAGCCTCACACCTCATTACCTGAGTCTCACACCTCATTACCTGAGCCTCACACCTCATTACCTGATCCTCACACCTCATTACCTGCTTCAAATTCTTCACCAACAATTCGCACATAAAAAGGAAGAGGTCCGTCGTAGCTTCTGCCCGCTGGTAACTGTGGCTCGCTATTGGCAACGATTGCTACGATAGCAACCTCGCTATTGGCAACGATTGCCACGATAGCAACCTCGCTATTGGCAACGATTGCCACGATAGCAACCTCGCTATTGGCAACGATTGCCACGATAGCAACCTCGCTATTGGCAACGATTGCCACGATAGCAACCTCGCTATTGGCAACGATTGCCACGATAGCAACCTCGCTATTGGCAACGATTGCCACGATAGCAACCTCGCTATTGGCAACGATTGCCACGATAGCAACCTCGCTATTGGCAACGATTGCCACGATTGCAACCTCGCTGTTGGCAACGATAGCAACCTCGTTATTGGCAACGATTGCCACAATGGCAACCACGCCATTGGCAACGATTGCCACGATGGCAACCACGCCATTGGCAACGATTGCCACGATAGCAACCTCGCTATTGGCAACGATTGCCACGATAGCAACCTCGCTATTGGCAACGATTGCCACGATAGCAACCTCGCTATTGGCAACGATTGCCACGATAGCAACCTCGCTATTGGCAACGATTGCCACCATAGCAACCTCGCTATTGGCAACGATTGCCACCATAGCAACCTCGCTGTTGGCAACGATTGCCACGATAGCAACCTCGCTATTGGCAACGATTGCCACGATAGCAACCTCGCTGTTGGCAACGATTGCCACGATAGCAACCTCGCTATTGGCAACGATTGCCACGATAGCAACCTCGCTGTTGGCAACGATTGCCACGATAGCAACCTCGCTATTGGCAACGATTGCCACGATAGCAACCTCGCTGTTGGCAACGATTGCCACGATGGCAACCTCGTTATTGGCAACGATTGTCACGATGGCAACCTCGCTATTGGCAACGATTGCCACGATAGCAACCTCGCTATTGGCAACGATTGCCACGATAGCAACCTCGCTATTGGCAACGATTGCCACGATAGCAACCTCGCTATTGGCAACGATTGCCACCATAGCAACCTCGCTATTGGCAACGATTGCCACCATAGCACCCTCGCTATTGGCAACGATTGCCACCATAGCAACCTCGCTATTGGCAACGATTGCCACGATAGCAACCTCGCTATTGGCAACGATTGCCACGATAGCAACCTCGCTGTTGGCAACGATTGCCACGATAGCAACCTCGCTATTGGCAACGATTGCCACGATAGCAACCTCGCTGTTGGCAACGATTGCCACGATAGCAACCTCGCTATTGGCAACGATTGCCACGATAGCAACCTCGCTATTGGCAACGATTGCCATGATAGCAACCTCGCTGTTGGCAACGATTGCCACGATAGCAACCTCGCTGTTGGCAACAATTGCCACGATAGCAACCTCGCTATTGGCAACGATTGCCACGATAGCAACCTCGCTGTTGGCAACGATTGCCACGATAGCAACCTCGCTATTGGCAACGATTGTCACGATAGCAACCTCGCTATTGGCAACGATTGCCACGATAGCAACCTCGCTACTGGCAACGATTGCCACGATAGCAACCTCGCTATTGGCAACGATTGCCACGATAGCAACCTCGCTATTGGCAACGATTGCCACGATAGCAACCTCGCTATTGGCAACGATTGCCACGATAGCAACCTCGCTATTGGCAACGATTGCCACGATAGCAACCTCGCTACTGGCAACGATTGCCACGATAGCAACCTCGCTATTGGCAACGATTGCCACGATAGCAACCTCGCTATTGGCAACGATTGCCACGATAGCAACCTCGCTTTTGGCAACGATTGCCACGATAGCAACCTCGCTTTTGGCAACGATTGCCACGATAGCAACCTCGCTTTTGGCAACGATTGCCACGATAGCAACCTCGCTTTTGGCAACGATTGCCACAATAGCAACGTCGCTGTTGGCAACGATTGCCACGATAGCAACCTCGCTATTGGCAACGATTGCCACGATAGCAACCTCGCTATTGGCAACGATTGCCACCATAGCAACCTCGCTATTGGCAACGATTGCCACCATAGCAACCTCGCTATTGGCAACGATTGCCACCATAGCAACCTCGCTATTGGCAACGATTGCCACGATAGCAGTTATTACTTGTTCACTGTTGCTGGGTCATAGCTCTCGTCTCACTGTACACTCAGAGTGTGTCACTGTTATAACCCTTGAAGCCAAGGTATGGTTCTTTTGCTTGCAGTGATCAATAAGAATCATGTTTGAATCCAGACATGAAGAATCATGAATCATGAAGAATCCAGACAACGCTGATAACGCGCACCAAGGGATCAAAGAGTGAGTACATTTTTTTGAAACACGAGTACATTTTATTGAAACCCCCTGTATATATATATATATATATATATATATATATATATATATATATATATATATATATATATATATATATATATATATTTCGGCCTCGCCTTTTAAGTTTGTCTAGGGTATGGTATTATATAATAGGGTATTATCAGAAAAAACACTGCTTAACATGCAAAATAATATACTGTACTTAAGGGTAACAAGATATATCAAACAGATAAAATGATTAAAATTATATGTAGCCAGAATTATCCTTCAGCATGGCATAATATCATAAAATCACTTAATGATCACAGACAATCTCTTAAACACATGAATGAATAAATCGAGTAGCACAGAATAGTCTTACCAAGAGAATTAACTAAGTAATAAGCAAAATAAACAATATACACCGTCTTAGCCTCCCGCCAGCAAAGCAGGCGTCCTACCAAATGATCAACTAAGCATCCACTTGGACTCTTGTGAAAACTCTACTAACAAAGTGTAGTGCAAAATAACAATATAATCAGTGAACTTAAGAGTATATAATACTGTTACAGTAATCACAAGAATTAATTTCCAATCAATAACAGGAATTAATCAAAGGTTGAAATATAAATGCTAGCTTGACAACAGGCCGCACACTGGACACATCCATATATGGTCATCCCCCCACGGAGAAGCCACCAACTCCCTCCAACAAGAAATAACTTGCACAAGCCTATCAAAATTAATGCAACTCAGGCACACTACAGCATGCTACAATATAAATCATACAATATTAACTGGAACACAAATGGACACCATACTAATAATAGCACTGAACAGGGAAAAGTATTAAATGCTAAACATGGTTATCATGTATACTGGCAGAATCAATCATAGATTCGTAACAGTCACCATATCCCTCTGTACCTCCAGAGTTGCTGCCGGGAATTACCTGATTGTTATTATTGTGGGCAAAATAATGATGGGTGTACAGCTTTCACAGTGATAATGTAAGGATGTTTTGATGTACTATACCTGTTTGGAACTGTATATTGGTGTTGTGATATTGAACACATGAGTGTGCAGCACGTGTCTGTGGCAGGATATGTGTTGGTGACTGAGAATGTTTGTGTACAGCAAGTGTTTGTGACATTATATACGTTGGTGACAGTAAATGAGTACTTCTTCAACACATGTTTTGATGAAGTATGTATTAGAGTCACCATAGTGTTCTTTGTTCGTGTCATCAGGGTCTCTTCTTGTATGTTAACACGAGACTTGAGAAATCTACAGACGCTGTCTCTGTGTTAATTGTTTAGTCTCATTTCTCAATAATGAACAAGGATAGATGGTTAAAAATATATCCCACTGGAACACAACTGTACATACTCCCTGCATGGCTGACAAGGAAAACTTACCCTAAAACGTAGACTAAAGTATAACAATATATGCTGGTTTATGTTCGCTAGGCTTTCAATATCAAACTTAATGTTGTATGTCCTCTCAGAAAACACACCATTAGGAATGTATTTTTGAACACATACATATCAAGGTAATGAGGTGTATCTTTCAAATTATTATTATTATTATTATTATATATATATATGTATATATATATATATATATATATATATATATATATATATATATATATATATATATAATATATATATATATATATATATATATATATTATATATATATATATATATATATATATATATATATTATATATATATACATATGTGTGTATATCACGAAAATAAACACGTGATTAAAAATGTGACAATGTCAGACCACGGAGGAAAAATGAAACAGGAATTTCCTTAAGTACTTTCGTATATTAATACATCTTCAGAAGGATTAATATACGAAAGTACTTAAGGAAATTCCTGTTTCAAATATTGACGAACTTTTTACTAAGTGAAGTTTTTTCTTCACACAACAGACAACCAACTGACAGTGGTTGTCATACATTATAATGGCAATCTTTATTTTCTGAGAAGTAAATTAATATGATTATATAGTATGGGTTGACGCATAGTTAGGGGTAGGTTAGGTTAGGTATGGTGCTTTGGTTACGTTGATTTTACGTTGATTTTGGTTAGAAACAAAGTGGTTGGGGAGGGGGGGGGGGTGAAGAAATAGCCTAAGCTACTTTATCCCTTTGGGATGTATTTTTCTCTTGTCTCAATGAACATACTTGAACTTGAACATAAGTGGTTCAGCACCAGAGGTTCACTACCACACAAGTGGTTCAGCACCAGGGTTCACTACCACACAGTGGTCCAGCACCAGGGGTTCACTACCACACAAGTGGTCCAGCACCAGGGTTCACTACCACACAAGTGGTTCAGCACCAGGGTTCACTACCACACAAGTGGTCCAGCACCAGGGGTTCACTACCACACAGTGGTCCAGCACCAGGGTTCACTACCACACAAGTGGTTCAGCACCAGGGTTCACTACCACACAAGTGGTCCAGCACCAGGGTTCACTACCACACCAGTGGTCCAGCACCAGGGGTTCACTACCACACTGTGGTCCAGCACCAGGGTTCACTACCACACAAGTGGTTCAGCACCAGGTTTCACTACCACACAAGTGGTTCAGCACCAGGGTTCACTACCACACAAGTGGTCCAGCACCAGGGTTCACTACCACACCAGTGGTCCAGCACCAGGGGTTCACTACCACATGAGTGGTCCAGCACCAGGGTTCAGTACCACACAAGTGGTTCAGCACCATGGGTTCACTACCACACAAGTGGTTCAGCACCAGGGTTCACTACCACACCAGTGGTTCAGCACCAGGGTTCACTACCACACAAGTGGTCCAGCACCAGGGGTTCACTACCACACAAGTGGTTCAGCACCAGGGTTCACTACCACACAAGTGGTTCAACACCAGGGTTCACTACCACACAACTGGTCCAGCACCAGGGGTTCACTACCACACAAGTGGTTCAACACCAGGGGTTCACTACCACACAAGTGGTTCAACACCAGGGTTCACTACCACACAAGTGGTTCAGCACCATGGGTTCACTACCACACAAGTGGTTCAGCACCAGGGTTCACTACCACACCAGTGGTTCAGCACCAGGGTTCACTACCACACCAGTGGTTCAGCACCAGGGTTCACTACCACACAAGTGGTCCAGCACCAGGGGTTCACTACCACACAAGTGGTTCAACACCAGGGGTTCACTACCACACAAGTGGTTCAACACCAGGGTTCACTACCACACAAGTGGTCCAGCACCAGGGTTCACTACCACACCAGTGGTCCAGCACCAGGGGTTCACTGCCACACAAGTGGTCCAGCACCAGGGTTCACTACCAAACAAGTGGTTCAGCACCAGGGGTTCACTACCACACAAGTGGTTCAACACCAGGGGTTCACTACCACACAAGTGGTTCAACACCACAACAGTGTGGCTATACTCACCTCATCCCTCAGAGAATTCACAACAAATTACTATTAAACAGTAATTAATGAATGTGTATTTTGGGAGGGGGGGCGGGGGGGGGGGTAGTGTGCAATGTGATGATAAGAGCATTATTCATTTAATTTGCTTTTAATGAGACAAATATGTCATTATTCTTCATTAGTTTAGTTCATCAAATACGCCGGAGACGATTAGGAGTAATGAATTATATTCTTGGCGTTGACTGTTTCCTGACGAGTAATGTTTATTTGTGCTACACACATACACACATACACACACACACATATATATACACACACACATACATTCGGGGGCCTGATAGCTGAGTGGACATCGCTCTGGACTCGTAATCTTAGGGTTCGGGTGCGATCCTCGGTGATGGCACCGGTGAGGGCACCTAACAGGTGAGAGGACAGCGCTTTGGATTCGTAGTCCTGAGGTTCCGGGTTCGATCCCCGGTGGAGGCGGAGACAAATGGGCAAAATGTTTCTTTCACCCTGATGCCCCTGTTACAGTAAATAGGTACCTGTGAGTTAGACAGCTGCTACGGGCTGCTTCCTGAGGGTGGGGAGTGTAACAAAAAGGAGGCCTGGTTGAGGACCGGGCCACGGGGACGCTAAGCCCCGAAATCATCTAAAGATATCCTCAAGAAAACCTCAAGAGGGCAGAAACAAAATGGGCAGAGTTTCTTTCATCCGGGTGCACCTGTTCACCTAGCAGTAAATAGGTACCTAGGAGTTAGACAGCTGTTGCGGCCTTTTTCCTTGTGTGTCTGGAAGCTGAGTGGACAGCGCGCAGGACTCGTAATTCTGTGGCCCGGGTTCGATTCCCGGACCAGGCAGCAACAAATGGGCAAAATTTATTTTACCCTGAATACCCCTGTTACCTAGCAGTAAATAGGTACCTGGGTGTTAGTCAGCTGTTACAGAGCTGTTTCCTGGGTGTGTGTGTGTGTGTGTGTGTGGTGTGTGTGTGTGTGTGTGTGTGTGTGTGTGTGTGTGTGTGTGTGTGTGTGTGTGTGTGTGTGTGTGTGTGTGTGTGTGTGTGGAGAAAAAAAATTAATTATTAGTAACAGTTGATTGACAGTTGAGAGGCAGGCCGAAAGAGCAAAGCTCAACCCCCGCAAGCACAACTAGGCGAATATAACTAGGTGAATACACACACACACAAAGGGAAGGTACTTCATTGGATAAAGGAGTACCTAAGCAACAGGAGACAACGAGTCAATGTGAAGGGTGAGGTCTCAGATTGGCGAGACGTTACGAGTGGAGTCCCGCAGGGGTCAGTCCGTGGACCTATACTGTTTCTGATATATGTAAATGATCTCCCAGAGGGTATAGACTCGTTTCTCTCAATGAGGAGGATAGAAATTGAGGACGATAGTAGGAGGCTACAAGATGACCTAGACAGTCTGAGTGAATGGTACAACAAATGGCTGTTGAAGTTCAACCCGAGTAAATGCAAAGTAATGAAACTAAGCAGTGGAAACAGAAGGCCAGACACAGGATACAGAATAGGAGATGAAGTACTTAATGAAACGGACAGAAAGATCTAGGAGTTGATATCACACCAAACCTGTCTCCTGAAGCCCACATAAAAAGGATAACATCTGCGGCATATGCGAGGCTGGCTAACATCAGAACAGCGTTCAGGAACCTGTGTAAGGAATCATTCAGAAATTTGTACACCACATATGTAAGACCAATTCTGGAGTATGCGGCCCCAGCATAGAGCCCGTACCTTGCCAAGCACAAGACGAAGATGGAAAAAGTTCAGAGGTAAGCCACTAGACAAATCCCAGAACTAAGAGGCATGAGTTGCGAGGAAAGGCTGCGGGAAATGCACCTTACGACACTGGAAAACAGAAGAGTAAGGGGAGACATGATCACAACCTGCAAAATCCTCAGGAGAATCGACGAGGTAGACAAGGATAAACTATTCAACACTGGTGGTACGCGAACAAGGGGACACAGGTGGAAACTGAGTACCCACATGAGCCACAGAGACGTTAGAAGGAACTTTTTCAGTGTCAGAGTAGTTAATGGATGGAATGCATTAGGCAGTGATGTGGTGGAAGCTGACTCCATACACAGTTTCATATAAAGATATGACAGAGCCCAGTAGGCTCAGGAATCTGTACATCAGTTGATTGACGATTGAGTGGCGGGACCAAAGAGCCAGAGCTCAACCCCTGCAATCACAATTAGGTAAGTATACACACACACACAAATGAAATGCAGATGAGGAAACCCACGATTTAACCAGAGATGTAGACTAGCTAAGCAACAAAGTAAAAGAGCATGGAGAAACTATAGAAATAACAGGACACTTGAGAGCAGAGAAAGATACCAGAATGCCAGGAATGAATATGTCAGGATGAGAAGAGAGGCAGAAAGACAATACGAAAACGACATCGCAAGCAAGGCAAAGACTCAGCCTAAATTGTTGCATAGCCACATCAGGAGAAAAACAACAGTAAAGGAACAGGTAATGAAACTGAGGATAGGGGCAGACAGATTCACTACAAACGACAAAGAAGTGTGCGAGGAACACAATAAGAAATTCCAGGAGGTCTTCACATTAGAGCAAGGAGAAGTTCCAGAGATAAGAGAAGGAACAATTAACCAGGCACCACTAGAGGAATTTGAGATTACCAGTGGGGATGTAAGGAAGCTTTGGCTAGAGCTGGATGTGACAAAGGCTATATTACGTTAGATGTTGGATGGCTATGGAGATGGATGTTACGTCTTCAGTGTAAAGGCAGTAAACAGGTAGAGTATTTGTTTACTGGACAGTAAACAAATGAAGTACTTGTTAACTTGAGATATATCAACATGTCCCTTTAGCTGGGGTGTACCGTAACTGTAGGGTGACACAAGACCCCCTGGGGTGAACTGTAACTGTAGGGTGACACAAGGCACCCTGGGGTGTACTGTAACTGTAGGGTGACACAAGACACCCTGGGGTGTACTGTAACTGTAGGGTGACACTAGACACCCTGGGATGTACTGTAACTGTAGGGTGACACATGACACCCTGGGGGTGTACTGTAACTGTAGGGTGACACAAGGCACCCTGGGGTGTACTGTAACTGTAGGGTGACACAAGACACCCTGGGGTGTACTGTAACTGTAGGGTGACACATGACACCCTGGGGTGTACTGTAACTGTAGGGTGACACAAGACACCCTGGGGGTGTACTGTAACTGTAGGGTGACACAAGGCACCCTGGGGGTGTACTGTAACTGTAGGGTGACACAAGGCACCCTGGGGTGTACTGTAACTGTAGGGTGACACTAGACACCCTGGGGTGTACTGTAACAGTAGGGTGACACTAGACACCCTGGGGTGTACTGTAACTATGCAATAGCTTTATCGTTAAGCTGTAAAGTTTTGAAGCATTAAACGATAGACTGTCTCAACTGCTAATGACTGAAGGTTTGCAATGAACACGTCACCTTAACTGCTCTTAACTGTCGATAACATCTAAGTAGATCAACACGACTGGTATTGACTGTATGTTAGACGAGACAGAGACTGACAGCTCCCTATGGCACATATGTAAGACAATATACATATATTAGTTTACGCATAAATAGTATCGTAGACTGTCAATATTTATACATATAGATGACTGTGTATACACAGTGTATTGATGACTGTCTAGGCATCAATCACCACCCAACAATCGCCTCTGTCGCTCCTCCAATGTCCAAAAACGAACAAAAACATTTCCACATCAATTTATTTTTTGTTTCCGTTTTTATTTTCATTTTTTATAAATTCGTGAGAGCGGCCGAGTCGGATGGTCTCATTAATATGCTTATTGGCAATTGTAATTTTTGTCACGGCTGTGTATATATATACAGCCAGCCGTGGTTGGTCCCGTGATGAATGGTTGAGGTAATTAGTGCCTGGTCATTGGAAGCGCTGTTGCCACGTGTGGCGGAACACTTCCATTATTATTGAGTTTGCTGGAGTGTTAAGTTATTTATTGGTGAACACCGTCGAGGACCAGGAGAGATAACAGTTATACACCGTCGAGGACCAGGAGAGATAACAGTTATACACCGTCGAGGACCAGGAGAGATAACAGTTATACACCGTCGAGGACCAGGAGAGATAACAGTTATACACCGTCGAGGACCAGGAGAGATAACAGTTATACACCGTCGAGGACCAGGAGAGATAACAGTTATACACCGTCGAGGACCAGGAGAGATAACAGTTATACACCGTCGAGGACCAGGAGAGATAACAGTTATACACCGTCGAGGGCCAGGAGAGATAACAGTTATACACCGTCGAGGACCAGGAGAGATAACAGTTATACACCGTCGAGGACCTAGAGAGATAACAGTTATACACCGTCGAGGACCAGGAGAGATAACAGTTATACACCGTCGAGGACCAGGAGAGATAACAGTTATACACCGTCGAGGACCAGGAGAGATAACAGTTATACACCGTCGAGGACCAGGTGTGATAACAGTTATACACCGTCGAGGACCTGGAGAGATAACAGTTATACACCGTCGAGGGCCAGGTGTGATAACAGTTATACACCGTCGAGGCCCTGGAGAGATAACAGTTATACACCGTCGAGGACCAGGAGAGATAACAGTTATACACCGTCGTGGACCAGGAGAGATAACAGTTATACACCGTTGAGGGCCAGGAGAGATAACAGTTATACACCGTCGTGGACCAGGAGAGATAACAGTTATACACCGTCGAGGACCTGGAGTGATAACAGCTACACACCATCGAGGTCCAGTAGTGATAACAGCTACACACCATCGAGGTCCTGGAGTGATAACAGCTACACACCGTCGAGACCCAGTAGTGATAACAGCTACACACCGTCGAGACCCAGTAGTGATAACAGCTACACACCTTCGAGACCCAGGAGTGAAACAGCTACTCACCGTCGAGACCCAGTAGTGATAACAGCTACACACCGTCGAGACCCAGTAGTGATAACAGCTACACACCGTCGAGACCCAGTAGTGATAACAGCTACACACCGTCGAGGTCCAGTAGTGATAGCAGCTACACACCGTCGAGACCCAGTAGTGATAACAGCTACACACAGTCGAGGTTCAGTAGTGATAACAGCTACACACAGTCGAGACCCCAGGAGTGATAACAGCTACACACCGTCGAGACCCAGTAGTGATAACAGCTACACACTGTCGAGACCCAGTAGTGATAACAGCTACACACCATCGAGGTCCTGGAGTGATAACAGCTACACACCGTCGAGACCCCAGGAGTGATAACAGCTACACACCGTCGAGACCCAGGAGTGATAACAGCTACACACCGTCGAGACCCAGTAGTGATAACAGCTACACACCGTCGAGACCCAGTAGTGATAACAGCTACACACCGTCGAGACCCAGTAGTGATAACAGCTACACACCGTCGAGACCTAGTAGTGATAACAGCTACACACCGTCGAGATCCGGTAGTGATAACAGCTACACACCGTCGAGACCTAGTAGTGATAACAGCTACACACCGTCGAGATCCGGTAGTGATAACAGCTACACACCGTCGAGACCCCAGGAGTGATAACAGCTACACACCGTCGAGACCCAGTAGTGATAACAGCTACACACCGTCGAGACCCAGTAGTGATAACAGCTACACACCGTCGAGACCTAGTAGTGATAACAGCTACACACCGTCGAGATCCGGTAGTGATAACAGCTACACACCGTCGAGACCTAGTAGTGATAACAGCTACACACCGTCGAGACCCAGTAGTGATAACAGCTACACACCGTCGAGACCCAGTAGTGATAACAGCTACACACCGTCGAGACCCCAGGAGTGATCACAAATAGTTATCACAACCGGCTTAGCCTTGCCAGAGGGTTCTACTAAACTCCTGAGGGCCAACATACAGCGGAAAGCTCAAATCTCTTAAAAAAACAGTTAATTGGACTAAATTGTCATCCACATTTCCGGGGAAATAAACATTCCATTCACGTGTGTTTTTAGTGGTTATTAAGACCACTCACTAGCTCGGTCGGCACAGCTTCGACCTCACACACGTTGGGTCAAGGGTTCGAGTCTCCTAGAACCCAGGTGTTTGGCCTGGAGATAATTCGACATAAACTGTTTCTCCTAATAGACAAGTCAATCTGGAGGAATTGATAGACAAGTCAATCTGGAGGAATTGATAGACAAGTCTATCTGGAAGAACTGATAGAGAAGTCTATCTGAAGGAATTGATAGACAAGTCTATCTGGAGGAACTGATAGAGAAGTCTATATAGAGGAACTGATAGACAAGTGTATCTGGAGGAATTGATAGACACGTCTATCTGGAGGAACTGATAGACAAGTCTATCTGGAGGAACTGATAGAGAAGTCTATCTGCAGGAACTGATAGAGAAGTCTATCTGCAGGAACTGATAGACAAGTCTATCTGGAGGAACTGATAGAGAAGTCTATCTGGAGGAATTGATAGACAAGTCTATCTGGAGGAATTGATAGATAAGTCTATCTGGAGGAACTGATAGAGAAGTCTGTCTGGAGGAACTGATAGACAAGTCTATCTGGAGGAATTGATAGACACGTCTATCTGCAGGAACTGATAGACAAGTCTATCTGGAGGAACTGATAGACATGTCTATCTTCATACACCAACTAGTCAACATTCCTCCTTCATATACTAAGTTCTCACAATTCACTTCCTACATATCTATTTAAAAAAAATCATAATAAGCATGATTCCTTTAGTATTCTTGCAACATTATTCACTTTACACAATTCACACCAAATATTCATGTCATACAATCACCTTACACTATTCAGTCCAAACGTACTTGCCTAATGGACAATGATCTGTCATCAGTAAACACCAAACTCCACGAGCTGGTAAAATATGTGTTCCACTTTTTCTCGCAACTTTTGTGCAACCATTTTGCACCATTGGTGCCACAATGCCTTGAAGTGTCCTTGCATCTCGTGGCTATGCAACAACGTCGTCCTAGAACACAATGTGAGACTACTGTCTCACATATTTATATATATCCACACATCTCCTATGCATTTCACAATTTTATTGCTGCAGTTCCTGAGAAATAAAATCATGGTTATCCACGATTGCTTATGCACCTGCTGCAGGATGTGTCAACATTTGCATCAATCAGTGATGATAATGTCTTCTCACAGACATAATAATATAGGATAAAATCCCACACTTGTGCATTTGTGTATTATGTATAGATTTTTCCACACTTGTGCATTTGTGTATTATGTATAGAGATTGTATTATGTATAGAGTCTTTCCCGCTCCCCAGAGTGCTTTGTCAAGGACTGTGAATGTGGATAGGCATTATTCTCCTATACTTGCAAATTTATATATGGAGTTTTTTTTAAAGACAATTAGGACCCAGAGTAACAATGGATAGAAAAGGTCCCAGAGTGTGGTTCAGATATGTTGAGGAGGTTTTCGCCATATTTAACGAAAATTTCGAGAATCTAATTAGGTACTTAGAGGGTCTTAATAGCCTAGAGCATTCATGTAATTTACTAGGGGAAAAGAATTTAATAAAGAACACTCCTTTTTGAATAGCAGTGTAGGTAGACGTAATGATCAATTCACTGTAGGTAGACGTAATGATCAATTCACTGTTGGAAGACGTAACGATCAATTCACTGTTGGAAGACGTAACGATCAATTCACTGTTGGAAGATGTTACGAACAATTCACTGTTGGAAAACGTAACGATCAATTCACTGTTGGAAGACGTAACGATCAATTCACTGTTGGAAGACGTTACGAACAATTCACTGTTGGAAAACGTAACGATCAATTCACTGTTGGAAGACGTAACGATCAATTCACTGTTGGAAGACGTAACGATCAATTCACTGTTGGAAGACGTAACGATCAATTCACTGTTGGAAGACGTAACGATCAATTCACTGTTGGAAGACGTAACGATCAATTCACTGTTGGAAGACGTAACGATCAATTCACTGTTGGAAGACGTAACGATCAATTCACTGTTGGAAGACGTAACGATCAATTCACTGTTGGAAGACGTAACGATCAATTCACTGTTGGAAGACGTAACGATCAATTCACTGTTGGAAGACGTAACGATCAATTCACTGTTGGAAGACGTAACGATCAATTCACTGTTGGAAGACGTAACGATCAATTCACTGTTGGAAGACGTAACGATCAATTCACTGTTGGAAGACGTAACGATCAATTCACTGTTGGAAGACGTAACGATCAATTCACTGTTGGAAGACGTAACGATCAATTCACTGTTGGAAGACGTAACGATCAATTCACTGTTGGAAGACGTAACGATCAATTCACTGTTGGAAGACGTAACGATCAATTCACTGTTGGAAGACGTAACGATCAATTCACTGTTGGAAGACGTAACGATCAATTCACTGTTGGAAGACGTAACGATCAATTCACTGTTGGAAGACGTAACGATCAATTCACCGTTGGAAGACGTAACGATCAATTCACTGTTGGAAGACGTAACGATTAATTCACTGTTGGAAGACGTAACGATCAATTCACTGTAGGTAGACGTAACGATCAATTCACTGTTGGAAGATGTAACGATCAATTCACTGTTGGAAGACGTAACGATCAATTCTCTGTAGGCAGACGTAACGATCAATTCACTGTAGGTAGACGTAACGATCAATTTACATTCAGTACTAATTGGAAAAAAAACACATACGAACTCATACATGAATTCGTTTCAGATACAATTGTAATTCAGTTAAGCAGAGAGTACTCACCGGCTTTTATCTAAGAGCTTATTGGTTTTGAGACCCGTTTTACCTAGACGCTCAACTTAAATACTTAAATAAGTGTTTTTTGGATTAAGGTGCTGGTGAACACCTTCTCTGGTCTCCAGGTTGTCAGCCGGTGAGCAACCCGTCCTCGCAAATTCGTATAGTCAATATTGACTTATTAAATAAGTGCATAGGTGACATACTTAACATAATAGTTTCCCTTGAAAAGCTTCATAGAAAACACCAACCTTACCTAACCTACTTAGTATGTTAAGATAAGCATCTTATTGCTTCGTAATTACAATTATTACCTAACCTATACCTATAATAGGTTAAGTAACAATTGTAATTACGAAGCTATAAGATGCTTATTTTAACATACTAAGTAGGTTAGGTAAGGTCGGTGTTTTCTATGAAGATTTTCAAGGGAAACTATTATGTTTAGTATGTCACCTATGCAGGTAACTAATAAGTCAATATTGACTATACGAAATTGCGAGGACGGGTTGCGGTGAGACATGTCCGGTGGTAGAGACCTTTTTTAAGATCTCAGCCGTGGTGAGAACGAGGACCTCTCGAAGTCGAACCTTGACTCTGTGCAGCATGGCGCAGGTGGGCCCTGAACCACAGATGCTTCGGTCTGTGCGTCTTTGTCGCAACTCGGTCTTAACCTGGGTTGTGATATGAATGTGCGTGGCGTTGACAAAGCACTAGGAGAGTGCGAAAGACTTGGTGTAAATCCTTACACAAAATACACTAATATACACGTGTGGTTTTGTATTCTATTTGCATCTATCCTATACGTAAGCCCTACAATAATCATCAAAAATGACCTTGCAATAGCAATGTAAAAATTAACTTGCAATAACATGCAAAAATCTCTTTGCAATATATCGTTCATATAACGTGTAATATTTGTGTCACAAAAACAATGCAACATTTCTGCCTTGAATAATATGCAAATATTCGTGCAATAGTTGTTTCTGCAATATGAGTCCTGTAATATATGCTAGCCTTTATACCAGGTAATATTATGTGAATATATCTATACAAAGGGGGTTTACCCTAGTCTGTCTGTCTCCCTTCTGGCTATCTATCTAACAATTCATCAATCCATCCATCTATATATTCATCCACATATATATATATATATATATATATATATATATATATATATATATATATATATATATATATATATATATATATATATATATATATATATATATATATATATATATATATATATATATATATATATATATATATATATATATATATATATATATATATATATATATATATATATATATATATATATATATATATATATTAGTGATGGAAAAAAGAAGATGTGTAGGTGTTCGGCAGTCCTCCTAATGGCTGGTGTCAATGCCAATCACATTTAATAAGAAAAAGTTGACTGCTTGGCTGTTGTCTTCTGTGGTAACTTAAGGGAAAACACGCAAAACAAATAGTATGAACAATGAAACTTTAATTAACTTTAAGATATGAACAAAGATAATGCCTTGGCTATGTACAGTGCAAACAAACAAGTCAAAAACATAAAAATAAGAACAGTGGTGACGTTACTGTACAAATAAATAAAGACAAGAAATGAATTAACAGGTGCTGAGAATAAAGCACTGGCTGAGAACATCCACTAATAAACAGAGCGCATATCAGTTGGTTGTTTCAGCTTCAGAGCACAGGATATTCTAACTGGCTGGTGCAGGCCCAGACATCGGCTAGGTAGATGGCGCTGAGGTGCAGAGGTGCAGTGGTGCAGACGTCGATTCACCAATCAGAAGCAGGCTGGCTGGAAGTGGTAGTTTGGTAATCGGTGATGATGGAGGGGAGGGGGGGAGGTGGAGAGCGAGTGTCCGACACGTATGTGCTTGTCAGAAACTTATTTTACTCATTACATACTACACTTGCTTGTAGTACCTAGATGTTGTAGATCTACTGAAGTAACATGACGATAGGAAAGAGCAGGCCAAATCTCTCTTGAAGGAGATTATCGTAACAGCTCTCCCCCGAAGCCTGCTCTTATGGGTTAAGTTACTTCAGTGGCTGGTGTAGAGGTAGGAGTAGCTGTCTCTACCTCGTAGATTCTGGAGAGGGCGTCGGCTATGATGCTCTCCGATCCTTTGATGTAGAAGATCTCCAGATTAAAATTCTGCAAGTACAGAGTCCAGCGTAGAAGATGTTGATTGCTGAATTGGGATTGTTGTAGGAACCGCAGGGGTTTGTGGTCCGAGTAGATGGTAATAGACCGATTACCCTGTAGGTAAGGTTCGAAATGTTGCAGATTCAGGACGATGGAGAGGAGTTCCTTTTCGATAGTGCTGTAGTTCTTCTGGTGAGGCTTCAACTTGTAGCTGTAGTAGCTAACAGGAAGAACCTCCTCGCCTCGTTGTTGCGTCAGGACGCCCCCGATGCAGGTACCACTTGCGTCGACATTGATAATGATGGGCTTCGTGATATCTGGAGAGGCGAGAATGGGATCAGAACATAGCAAAGATTTTAGTTGTTCAAAGGCAATGGTCTGTTGAATGGTCCAATGATACCGTTGCTTGGGGCTGGTCAGATTAATCAATGGTGTCTCTACTGTACTAAAAGTCTTCACAAACCTACGATAGTAAGATTCAAGGCCAAGGAAGCGCAGGAGCTGCTTCCTGGTCGTAGGTTGTGGGTAATGCTGAATGGCTTCAGTGTGAATTGTTAAAGGAGCTATGCTGCCACTCTCTATCACATGACCCAGATAACGCACTTTACCTTTGGCAAATATGAACTTGCCCAAGTTGATGGTAAGGCCGGCTGTCAGGAGCTTGGCGAACAATCGTTGCAGGTGGAGCAGATGTTCGCTCCAGGTGTTAGTTGCCACAACGATGTCGTCCAAGTAGGCGTAGGTGTGATCTAGGCCGTAGATGACGCGGTTGACAGCTCTCTGGAAGGTGGCCACACATGTGAAGTTACACAGTCCAAAAGGAAGGCGTTCATATCTGTACAGGCCAAAAGGAGTGGTGAAGGCAGATATTTCCTTAGCTCTCTCTGTCAGGCTTATTTGGTAATAGCCTTTGAACAAATCAAGTTGGGATAAGTATTTGGCATTACCTATTGCGTCAAGGATATCATCTATACGTGGTAGAGGATATGCATCCTTGACGGTCACAAGATTCAATTTCCTATAATCGGTACAAAGGCGTACTTTACCGTGCGGTTTCCGCACCAAGATGTAGGGTGAGGCCAAGGGGACTCACAAGGTGTGGCCAGCCCATGATCCAGAAGGTACTGTACTTCAGCACACATAGCTTCCTTTTTGTACGGGCTGATACGGTAGAAGGGTTGACGAATCGGCCGGGTATCAGGAAGCAGCTGGATGTCGTGCTGAACCACATTACACTCCTGGGGATCATCGTTGAACAACTTCTGATGTTCATGAAGAACTTTGATGAGAGGAGCACTATTACCGTCCTGTAAATAGGTAGGAAGATCATTAAGGATTTCCGAGTTGGAAGGCACTGACTCAGAGTCAGAGCTTTCAGGAGGAGAAGCAGGGAAGGTCTCACTGTGGAGGTATGGATCTTTGAAAGTGGAGAGTGATATTAGCACAGTGGGGGGATACCTTTATACTCTTTCAGAAGATTGACATGGCACAACTGGGTCCTCCGCCGCCTATCTGGAGTCTCAAGAACGTAGTTTTAGCCCACCCTCTGCTACAGCTCCTGCACCACCTCTGCACGCTGCCACTCCAGACGCTCCTATACCTCCTCAGCATGACGCCTCAATGACTCAATGCAAACTTCTCCAGTACTAGCAAAAGCTTATTCATCACCTGACCTCCGCTTATCATCTGCTGATGATTCTACTGCCTCTGATGATGTTGAAGCTCACTCACCAGAGGCATCGAACCTCTCTCCAACTATGCAAGACCTGGCTCTGCAACACCGCTTATGGTGAGACAAAACCGCTTATGGATCTCCCGAATTTAGAAATTTTACCATCCAAATCTACAACAAGCAATATGAAGAACTTCGAGAGCACTATCCAGAGCGGACAAATGTGAGTCCCATCCCTGCAATTGTCATCCTGAGTGTGACGAGTCCACTCTTCTAGCAGACCTCATCCTTCCTGACCTACAGGACCTAAGAGCTCACCGTATGCAGCTACGACAACAGAGGAAGAAGATGATGATGAAGTAAGAAGAAAGAAGAAAGAAGACACCACCAGAAGACAGACTGTCACCACCTAGAATGAAGAAGCACCGCCACTGCCGCCCTTTCCTGACCCAACTCAGAGCCTAGCCAGTTGTGAGATTGTTCTATCATTGATTCCAGACACGCAGCTGGGTTAAGCCCTGGCTCTTTACTCTACAACTTCAGCACTTCCTCTCACTGACTTCTCTTCAGCTGTCCCCACTTCAAGGCTCGCCCTAATGGGTATCTTATCCTGTATATTATTGATTGATTGATTGAAGCTCTTCTAAGGTCGTTGGTTGCTTCACTTTCCAGGAGATAGTGAAGTAGTGGTTTTTGTGTGATTGTTTGGCAGAAGACGAATTCCCTCTGTCTGGGTTCACCAATGTCCCAGTTGCATCTGTAACCTAGACATACTCTCTATAACCGACGTGCTATTTCCCTGAGGATTCCTTTTGGGATATTTAACCTTTCTAACTTGGTGGCCTGAAGCTAACATATTGCTGAGGGCGAACCTTCTGCTACTCTTTGGTGTAGATAGGCTTTGTTGAGGTGTGAGAATTTTTGGGTGATGATGTTTTTATGTACTCTATATGTTACTCTTTATGTATGTATTAATGCTGGGTTGGATTCTTATGTGTATCACTGGATGGCGAGTTGCCAATTTAGCAGTTTCATCGGCTCTCTCATTTAATGGGATTCGAACATGGGATAGGCTCCAGTTTAGGGTTATGTTGAGTCTTTTGCCTTTAGCTATTACACCAAAATATAAAATGGTGGTAATTATTTCCACGCTGTCTTTCCACTGCTTTTTTTCTAATATTTAAATTGCAGCTTTTGAATCTGTGTGTATGATTGCATTTTGAGTGCTCTATGTAATCACATATGCAAATGCCTGTTGTATGGCAAACAGCTCAGTTTGGGTTGAATTATACTGGTCCTCCCAGTCTCCAATATGCCTGTTCGCTGTCCATGCAAAGAGCAGCGCCAGCACTCTCATATTCTGTGTCGACCGATCCGTCTGTGAAGATGTGGGTGGCTCCTGCTACTGCAATGCTGCTCATTTACTTCTCTATGGTGCGCCTTAGGATTGTTTTATCATAGGCAACCTTTTTCATCGGAAAACATTCTATTGCTATTTTGAAGGTAGACCCCTACCACGGTGGGGAACAGCTGTAGTTTGGGTGTGGTCACTTCCTCTATGAAGAATCATGTTTTTTAATTGTTGTCTGTTTAGGAATTTTTCCCCTCTGGCAGCCCAAAAGTTTCCGTTGTTTTGGCCAAGTCCAACCACCAAGTCCTGTCGTACTGGGACTGGATCAGGGGAAACAATTATCTTACTGATAATCATAGCTGTTCTTTGATATACTCTTCCTTGTAGAGAGGGCAAACCCGGTTTCCAGTCTAATAGTTTCAAGCCTGGTCCACATAGAAGCTCCCAGGCAGCTCTCATAGCATTGTTTTGGCCAACTTCACGTTTTTTCCACCGTTGTTGTGATAGGCTGGTGAGTGCAGGTGCGGCATAGTCGTTCACTGATCTGACTGCCTGTACATAGTATGTGCGAACGCTTTGCAGATTGACTCCTCCAGAGAGAGATGTTAGCAACCTGAGGATTGCCGTTCGAGCCACAGTACTCTCTCTTAAGTAAGTGACCTTATCATTAAAATTTATGTGTGTGTGTCCAAGATTATTCCTAGATACTGATAAGTGTCCATCCATTCAATTAACTCCAGAGCCACAGGATAAGTGACCCTGTACTGCCATAATGAAGCTGAATCTCCAACAACACTGCAGTTTGTTGCACTGCAGTGTTGCGGACTTCGCGGACGACTTTGTCATCATCGTAAAAGGAAGTGATGCGGCTTGCATTTCACCCAAATGCTTAGACTGCATCAGTGAAGAGGCAAAGCAGATTTGTACAAACTCAACCCCCACAAAGACAATTGTTGTTGTTGTTGTTGTCTTAGATTCAGCTACTCAGAACAAGAAGTTCCTGTAGCACGGGCTATGGTGAGCCCGTAAGTGGAGGCTCTTTGGAGTCATTATCTGTATCAATGACTGATACCAGAAATCTGGCAATGGATGGGGGTCTTCTTGGTGGTTTTCAGCCCTGGAGGGCTGGCTGTACCACTTATGGAGCTGGTGGGGTTAGTGTAGACGTCTAAGTTTTCTGTTTTTTCTTTGCCTACTACTTTGGCTGAGCCGTGCTGTCATTGTAGTTTGGTGAGGTGGTCTCCATGAGAAGGTCTTGTACTGAGTAGGTGTCGTATTTGTGGTGTGGCGGTGGAGCTTCTACTAAGATTTCCTCGTCTGAGGAGTCCGTAACCTCCGTAGTTGGTATTTTCGTCTTTCGCCGCGCAGCCTTAGGTAGGTTCAGGTGACGTAGATTGGTGGTACAAGCTATTTCAGGAGCGTTGGTGGTGCTGTTAGTATTTGTAGGTAGCACATCTGCTAGCGCGGCTGCTGAGATGGTGATGGTAGGAGTGCTGGGAGCTGGAGAGGGAATTTCCTCTGTTTATGCCACCGAGTCATGGGTGGTTCTGGAGTCGGTGTTGAAGTCGACCTCGTGGTCATCCTGGTGGTAGTGGAGGCAGTGAGACTTGCGCCAGGGGCTATGATGGGTTCCAGGCCATTGGCTAGGTATAATATGTTCAGTTCACTGACAAAACGGTGGTTGTCTGGTCTGGCAAGCCTTTCCGCTAGTCTATTCCGCTAGTCCAGGAATAATGCCTGCACGAGATGCAGGGGGGTTGCGAAGGAACCTGTGGGGCCTTGGGTCCCCATTGTGAAGGCTGGGTCGCCTATTGGGAGGAGCCACTCTTTAGTAAGGCTGGAAAGTCTTCAAGTCTATAGTGGGTGGGAGCTGAGGTGGTGGGTTGAGCACCAGGGGGCTCTGGTCGCGGAGGTAGGAGGGTTGTTTCTCTTGGCTTCAACCTGGGCCTTGATGTGTTCCTGTCTGCGGGGGGCAGCAGTAGGAAATTGCAGGGTGATTGCCATCACAGCGGCAAGCAGCGATGGGTTGTTGTCTTACGTGTGGAGTAGTGATGGTCCAGTGCGCACAGGCTGCACTTCTGGACAGGGTGCTGACACTTGTTGGTGGGGTGGGAGAGCTCGTAGCACTTGAAGCACTGCTGGAGCTCATGGCATCGTTCCTTTTTTACTTGGTGGGGTTGTATTTGTAAGCCGAAGCAGTAGAAACCTTGTGTGGTAGCCTGAGTGGCCGCAGCTATGGTGGCGCAAGTCAGCAAGAGACAGTCCTCAGGTCCCCCACAGTCAGCAAGAGACAGTCCTCAGGTCCCCCACAGTCAGCAAGAGACAATCCTCAGGTCCCCTACAGTCAGCAAGAGACAGTCCTCAGGTCCCTACAGTCAGCAAGAGACAGTCCTCAGGTCCCCTACAGTCAGCAAGAGACAATCCTCAGGTCCCCTACAGTCAGCAAGAGACAGTCCTCAGGTCCCCCACAGTCAGCAAGAGACAGTCCTCAGGTCCCCTACAGTCAGCAAGAGACAATCCTCAGGTCCCCCTACAGTCAGCAAGAGACAGTCCTCAGGTCCCCTACAGTCAGCAAGAGACAGTCCTCAGGTCCCCTACAGTCAGCAAGAGACAATCCTCAGGTCCCCCTACAGTCAGCAAGAGACAGTCCTCAGGTCCCCTACAGTCAGCAAGAGACAGTCATAAGATCCCCTACAGTCAGCAAGAGACAGTCATAAGATCCCCTACAGTCAGCAAGAAACAGTCATAAGATCCCCTACAGTCAGTAAGAGACAGTCATAAGATCCCCTACAGTCAGTAAGAGACAGTCATAAGATCCCCTACAGTCAGTAAGAGACAGTCCTCAGGTCCCCTACAGTCGGCAAGAGACAGTCCTCAGGTCCCCTACAGTCGGCAAGAGACAGTCCTCAGGTCCCCTACAGTCAGCAAGAGACAGTCATAAGATCCCCTACAGTCAGCAAGAGATAGTCCTGTGGTCCCCTACAGTCAGCAAGAGATAGTCCTCAGGTTCCCTACAGTTAGCAAGAGACAGTCCTCAGGTTCCCTACAGTCAGCAAGAGACAGCCCTCAGGTCCCTACAGTCAGTAAGAGACAGTCCTCAGATCCCCCTACATTCAACAAGAGACAGTCTGAGGCCCGCTACAATTAGCAAATGAAAATTCTGAGAACCACTACAAGCAACAAGAGAGAAGACACGGCACTATTGTTCAAATTTCCAATTTAAGTTTCGAGGAAAATTTCATTTTGTGAGTCCCACATTCTTCTCACACTCTCCTGGTCTCAGGTGTTAGTTAATATGTGAGCGCTGGTTACTTTATATTAGTCTGTGGTGTGTGTGTTTTTATAGAAAACTGGAATAGAGAACATGTATCTGCTTCGTTTGCTCTGTAAGTTTAATCTTTTTGTAGTATTATAACAATATAGAAGCTCTACCTGCGGGAATTGTTATCATAGCTTAAATACCTTTTTTATGTATGGTTAAATTTCTTACAGTTTCATATATTATTAAAACAAATTATTTGTGTTCTCTTTGCAACCGTATTATAATGGAATGCAATATTCTTAGACGTTCAAATGTGCATATTAACTTTAAATTCGTGTTTACTTATTAATTTACTACTAGCTGTACCCAGCCACGCGTTGCTGTGGCTCAGCAACGCATGCGTTACTGAACCACAGCAACCTTTCCCAGTCTTCCCCACCATTCCCCCTACCCGTCCCCTCGTCCTCCTAACCAATCCCCACTCCACCGTCCCCTCGTCCATCCCACCTTTCCCGATTCCCTCGTCTGATGCATTCCCAAATAATCTGATGTTCCCATCAGAGAATTGAGAACATCAAATGATCTAATGTTCCCATCACTAAAATATAAGAAAAACAGTTAAAACAACGAAATAAAAACAGTTAAAAAATAAAAAAAATAAACTGTATTCACCAAATGAACGTTACGGTAAACAACACAGCTCAATTCCAACGCAGTGTCACACAAAATAATTGAATCAAAATGAAAATAAATCGAAATCTATGAAAATTAAATTTGTCAATGCAATTGGAAACATTGAAATGGAATCGTAACATATTTAGGATAGCATGATTTGCTCTTACATGCAACAGATGGCGTTCTTTCTTAAAAAAAAATGTTATTACCTGTCACAAGTGTGGCATCTATACTTATACTTACGAAATGAACGGTATGGTAAACAACACAGCTCAATTCCAATGCAATGTCACACAAAATAATTAGATCAAAATGAAATAAATCGTAATCTATGTAATTTGAATTTATCAATGCAATCGGAAACATTAAAAATGGAATCGTAACATATATAGTATAGAGTGTTTATGTTGCTATTACGTGCAACAGATGGCGCTGTTTTAAAAGAAAAAGTAAGTTTTTATCTGTCACAGGTGTGGCATCTATGTAGCAGGTATATAAAAACATGCACGTATTCGAATGGAACGTTGTGTTAAAATTTCAAAGGAATTGGTGAAGAACTGTCAGAGATTACAGAGTGTGTTGCTTTTACGTCCAACAGATGGTGCTGTTAAAAAAAACATGCATTTTCTTGTCACAGGTGAGGCATGTATATAGTAGGTATATGAAAACATGCGCCTATTCGAATGCAAGGCTCTGTCAAAATTTAAAAGCAATCGGTAAAGAGGTTTCGAAGATTTCCCTCACATGAAAAACACAGACTTTTTTTTTAAATTATGTTTATTTCCCGTCACAGACGTGATATCTATATAATATGTATATAAAAACCCGCTCGAATGCGAATGGAACTTGTGTGAAAATTTCAAAGCAATCGGTAAAGAACTTTTGGAGATTAGCGATTATGAACAAACGAACATTTCCATTTTTATTTACATAGATTGGATATGTTTAAAAAACAAAGATCATTTACACTATGCCTTGAGATCTGAGGCTGCTTGCTTCTTGAAGTGTTAAAGCTGTACTACCAGATTGGTGGGAATATCCCACGAGAGCTTAAACAGCTTATCTTCAAGCATCCCAGGTGTGTTCTCGTAGGCAGGTGGCTGGTATTGGCGATCACTGTGAAGAGAACTAGCCACCCGCATACACCTGTATTCCTTCACCATTCTGGATTCTCGACTAGATATCAACATCTTGGAATCTCCGCCGTATTGTGAACATGATGGTGACAGAGGGAACAATTCAGAGGTGAACAGCACAACTGTTCACACGCTCATTTTAGTCTTTTCCAATCACGTTGTTAGGTATTTTCATGTCTTATTTTCTATTTAGTATATAATTTGTGCTTTTAACAGTGAATATTTTATCTAGGTATCTTTCTTAAGTCATTTAATGGATGATGATTAATATATATATATATATATAATATAATATATATATATATTATATATATATATATATATATATATAATATATATATATATATACAGGCGAAGAGTCACAATAACGTGGCTGAAGTATGTGACCAGACCACACACTAAAAGTTGAAGGGACGACACGTTTCGGTCCGTCCTGGACCATTCTCTTGAGCGCAAGCGACAAGCGACATTCACAAGCGACTTGAGAATGGTCCAAGACGGACCGAAACGTCGTCGTCCCTTCAACTTTTAGTGTGTGGTCTGGTCAATATATATATATATATATATATATATATATTATATATATATATATATAATATATATATATATATATATATATATATATGTGAGAAAAGCTGCATGAACGCGCAAGCCAAAAGACGATCATTGGTGCGGTGGTCACGGTACTGTCTACGTTTAGGGTTGATCCTGGACGGCATGGGTTCGAATCCTGGCCGGGTCAAATTTTTAAGAGTTCTTAGTGATATATATGTTCTGTATATATATATAAATACAGAACAGTGATATATATATAGTATATATATTATATATATATATATAATATATAATATATAT
>WNGS01167104.1:8284171-8300384 GCA_020271785.1 Procambarus virginalis | reverse complement strand
AATTGAGAGTGAGGAAGGTTGAGAATTCTAACTTCCGGTCACTTAAAGCCTTACATAAAGATTAGTATCTGGTAATTGTTTGTATAAGTGTTTAGTGAGTGTTTATGGGAAATGGGTATGTTTATGCTAGTAAAGGTTTGGTAGGATGGATAAGTTAGTATAGGTGAGAAAGTTGACTGTAAGATTGTTCATATTTTGTATATATTTAAATGTTTGCGAAATTAGTATTCGAGTAAGAACATATGTATTTTGTGCAAGTTTGTGTAACTATGTGTGTGAGAGTGATATACCTGATCAATCAGGCTGTGATTCATACTTCAGGCTGCGAGCAGCTACGTCCAACAGCCTGGTTGACCAGACGACCAACTGGGTAGGCTGGTCGGAAACCGGGCCGCGGTGCCGTTGATCCCGGAAGCTACATAAGGTAGACACAAGGTAGTGTGTATTTAAAATGAGTATGTGTGTGATTAGTACATGTTTGTGTTAGTTGTGAATGCATGTGTATGTGAAGTGAGTATTTTCTACATGTGCTGTGAAAGTGTATATGTTCAAGTGAATTTTGGTTAAGTATTGTGTGTCAAGTCTGTGTTCGTTTGTGTAAGTTTGTGAGAGTGTGTCGGAAACCCGACACCATTTACTACAATTTAATACAGTAGGCAGATAGTAAGTTCACTCAAAGAAAAACACAGTGGAATTTTCCTTCAATAGAAAACGGGAATATCATTGCCATATCGCTACAACCTGTCCCTAAAAAGAACGTCGCATTTGGCCGTTTGCCGTATGGCTGAATTTGGACGTAATTGAAAATGAAAAAAATATGAAAATAAATTTAGGATTTTTTTTTTTTCAACAACAGTAAGTTAAGGGTCCTCTGATAGGTTAGGTGGGCAGGAAATTCTCATAAAGTTTCAAAACGTTATGAAAAACGTTAATTTAAAGTGTCCTCTCATAACCTCTGCGCATACGCCGGACGACTCAAATAGAAAACGGAACAGAACGTCACTTTTGTGAGTCGATTTCATTTCAAATTACGTCCAAATTTGGCCATATCGCACATACGAGCCAAAAGTGACGTTCTTTTTAAGAGGACGGGTTGCGCTATTAACTTCACCAGCTAATTCTGTTGAGAATTATTCATAATGCAGCAGTCTTTGGACTGATAACATCATTAAAACATCTCACTTGAATTAACATATTTAGTACCAAAATAGAGGAAATGTGACCTTTCTACCACTTCCTGACATCTGGACAAGAGAGCCAGGGCGTCAGAGGCGGAAGGGGAGGAGTCAGCCATTGTTAATTTTAACAAGAAGTCGCTGGAGCAGAACCGCTCCTATAAATTCCTTTGGACAACGGAGTTACGAGACTAATAATGCTCCCTTATCAACTCCAACAACGTCGACTATCAAGGGAGGTGTCATTTCCGATTCCTATATATCTAGCTTATTAAAGGCCTTTAACATTTAGATTTAGGATATTTACCGGTTAAAACACGACACAGCGACCAACCCAAGGTACGCAATATCTCATCTCTTTATTAAATTACCAATATTTCCTCTGATATAGCTGATATATATCTGGATTACTGCTATTATTTCTAAGTGCCCTATGACAGGAACAGAACAGGAAGAAGAATTAACACTAGTAACCTAGTACTCCAGTACATGAGTTGGGGGCCAGCCACACCCAGAAAGTGTATCGCCAGGCTTATTCATCCGTATTCATCCAGTATGAACACGGCTTATTCATCCGTGTTTATACTGGGATGTCGTAGCTCAGTCGATTAAGGCAGCCTCTGGGATGATCTCGGACGTAGGTTCGAATCCTCGTCACGGCCCTTGTGGATTTGTTCTTTGTGTTCATACTGGTTGTCTAGGATATAGCAACATTAAGATAAGGCCTCCCCCCATTTTTAACCACCATCCAATTTGCTATCGAAATATATATATATTAATGTAAAATATAAATTACTATATACATTAATATAAATTAAATGAATATAAATCTCACAGGTCAATTCCCCACAGAGTGTGTATAAGTAGTTTGTGCAAGTTTGTATGTATAAGTGAGCTTGTATAATTAGTATTTTGGGAGTGTATAACTCATAATATTGGTACATATATAACTCATAATATTGGTACATATATAACTCATAATATTGGTACATATATATAAATGGAATAACGGTCTATGCATGAGTCTGTCTATCTTTAAGCATGTTAGAATGTGTTAGTTAACTATGATGTCTTAATGTTTTCATCTTAAACTTGAAATTAAAACTATATAAAACACATTTACTCTTAACAGTATGGAATATGTGCATTATGCAATTTAAAATATTAATACTGTGATGTAATAAGGCTGGACGCAGACACAAGGTAAAGGCTCCTACAGGCTGGTCATGTAAATACAGGATGCCCAGTTAAATGGAGTTTATTGGAAGTAAGATGAATTAACAGCCTAAAAGCAGATGATGAGTTACAATATCGTGGCTGAAGATTTGATGACTCACACACATCAGAAGATGGAGGAGACGTTTCACACGACCTGATAATGGTCCAAGACGGACTGAAAGGTCGTCGTCTCCTCCATCATGTAAGTTGAGGTTTGGTCATAATAGTCTATAACTGTCAGGTGGTATAAGATCAGCGGTAAGATTCCGAGTGAGACGGAGTAATAACCCTTTAAAAAGAATATCTTGTGGAATGCATGTAAGTAAATATTATAGTCTTTATACAACATGAGAGAGATGTGAAACACACACACACACACACACACACACACACACACACACACACACACACACACACACACACACACACACACACACACACACACATTGGATACTTGGCATTCTTGCGGGTGAGTGGTGGGGAAGGAGGGATGGAGGTGGGTGGGCTGGGGATGGGAAGGTGAGCGGGATGGGAAGGAGAGCACCCACGTGGGTTGAGCGGGCCGTGCCGGGTGGAAGACGGACAAAGTGGATGGTCAGAGGGTAGTTGAAAGGTTTTACGCGGTTGGTGGACTCTAAGTGGAAGAGGGGAGGGTGAAGGGGAAAGGAGGAAGGGAAAGGAGGAGGGGAAGAAGGAAGGGAGGAGAGGGAAGGTGGAGCAAGGGTAGATGAGGTGGAATGGTAGGGTACTAACCTAATTGGGACTTCACATTTGCTTGAACTACGAGAGGCAGTGCCCAGGAACAAGCTTTTATCCCTCGACTAAATCTCCAAGACAACTATTTTAAATTTCATTTAAATACCTTATATAATAATGTATATACAAGAGAACTTGGTCCCAGACCAAGAGGCGAAGCCCAACAGCGACATTTTCTTGCTTGACTCTTTTTCAGGGGTAACTATTTTTATATATATTTTTTTTATTCGTTGCGGTACTTCCGAAATGTAAACAGAGAACTAAGTCTAGGGACGGGAGCTACAGCCCAACAACTATATCTTCTCCTCTTACTATGTCTAAAATATGAGTGGTCGAAATTACCCTTTAATTGAACTAATAATAACGAAATTACAACGAATAGCTTCTAGAAGTGGTCCCAAGAACCAACGTCCGACATTGCCATATATAAAAATAGTCGTTCATTTAACATATCCCTTAAGTACGACTCGCCACGACGCAAATTTAACCCTAAAACGGGTGACGGCACTGAGAGTACTTTTACCAAAACCAAAAAGTACTCGCTATGCAGTCGATGAACTACAGAAATAACAGAACACCAGAGAGCAGAGGGAGATAAGAGGGACAAGAATGAGTACCTCAGTGTGAGAAAAAAAGCAAGACAGACAGCAATATGAAAATGACATGGCAAATAAAGCCAAGGCCAAACCAAAACTGCTCCACAAGCACATCAGGAGGAAAACAACAGTGAAAGAACAGGTGAAGAAGATGAAAACTGGTGAGGACAGGTACACAAAGAATGACGACGAGGTGTGTGAAGAACTTAACAGAAGATTCCAGGAGGTCTTCGCAGTAGAACGAGGTGAGGTCCCTGAGCTAAAAGAGCTAACGATAACGAGATAGCAGCGGAAGATTTCGAAATTACCAGAAATTACTGACGGAATCTCACAATGGCTACTAAATGAGTGTGCAGAAGTACTTTGCTTGTCACAGGTGGAAATTGGGTACTCAAATGAGCTACAGCGGCATTAGAAATATCTTGTTTAGTGTCAGAGTAGTTAGTAAATGGAATGTACTAGACAGTGATGTAGTGGAGGCTGACTCCATACACAGTTTCATATGTACATATGATAGAGCCAATTTGCCTCGGGAATCTATGCGCCAGTTGATTGACAGTTGAGAGGCGGGACCAAAGAGCCGAAACCCGTCCTCCACAAGCACAATTAGATGAGAACTGCTGTCTTCTTCCCACCTCAACGCTTCCCTTCAGACCTCTATACTCGAACAGACAGACATTTATATTTATATTTGGTAATGATGATCGAGGACCAGGTAATGTTGGTCGAGGATCAGGTAATGATGGTCGAGGACCAGGTAATGTTGGTCGAGGATCAGGTAATGTTGGTCGAGGACCAGGTAATGTTGGTCGAGGACCAGGTAATGATGGTCGAGGACCAGGTAATGTTGGTCGAGGACCAGGTAATGTTGGTCGAGGACCAGGTAATGATGGTCGAGGACCAGGTAATGATGGTCGAGGACCAGGTAATGATGGTCGAGAACCAGGTAATGATGGTCGAGGACCAGGTAATGATGGTCGCGGACCAGGTAATGATGGTCGAGGACCAGGTAATGATGCTCGAGGACCAGGTCAAGATGATCGAGGACCAGGAATGATAGTCGCATGTATCTTACTCCTCTCCACTTATCAGGAACGAGGGAGTGTACCTCCGCCCACTGCATATAACCCTGCTCTACCATGGTTTACACAATGTAAAGTTCTGTAAACAGATTTGACGATTTACCGGATACTATCAAAGTAAGACATAGAGCTCTTTTATAAGGAGTTGTAACGGGTGCTTGGCTACACAACTGTTGCCAAGAACACAAGCATTTACACAACAGAGCCAAGCACACAAACATTTACACAACAGTTGCCAAGCACACAAACATTTACACAACAGGAGCCAAGCACACAAACATTTACACAACAGGAGCCAAGCACACAAACATTTACACAACAGGAGCCAAGCACACAAACATTTACACAACAGGAGCCAAGCACACAAACATTTACACAACAGGAGCCAAGCACACAAACATTTACACAACAGTTGCCAAGCACACAAACATTTACACATCCGTTGCCAAGCACACAAACATTTACACATCCGTTGCCAAGCACACAAACATTCACACAGTGCACCCTTGGGAATGAGTGATTACAGTGTATTGATCTTTGAGTACCTGGTAGAGCTAGGAGTTATCTCCCCCCCCCCAAAAAAAAAAGAACTAGGAAACAAAAGGCTGGCATACCGAAAGGGAAATTATGAGGAGATGAAAAGTTTCCAAAGGGAAATACCTTGGGACACAGACCTCAGAGCTAAGTCTGTACAAGATATGATGGACTATGTCATCCAAAAGTGTCAGGAGGCAGTAAACAAGCTTATCCCGACCCAAAAGGAAAAATCCGAAAAGCAAAATAAGAATCCATGTTATTATAGGCCATGTATGAAAGCAAAAGAACTGAACAAAAGGGCGTGGAAGAACTTTTGGAATAACGGAATAACAGAACACCAGAAAGCAGAGAGAGATACTAGAGAACCAGGAATGAGTATGCTAGGGTGAGAAGAGAAGCAGAGAAAAATTATGAAAATGATATAGCAAACAAAGCCAAGACCGAACCAAAGCTACTCCACAGTCACTTCAGGAGGAAAACAACAGTGAAGGAACAGGTAATGAAACTTAGAACAGGCGAGGACCGGTATACAGAAAGTGACAAAGAGGTGTGTGAAGAACTCAACTAGAGGTTCCAGGAGGTCTTCACAATAGAACAAGGTGAGGTCACTGCGCAAGGAGAGGGGGAAGTAAACCAGGCGGCCTTGGAAGGGTTCGAATTTACGAAAGATGAGGACAAGAGACACCTGGATCTGGATGTTAGAAAGGCTGTTGGTCCAGACGGGATCTCGCCATGGGTACTGAAAGAGTGTGCAGAGGCACTTTGCTTGCCACTCTCCATAGTGTATAGTAGGTCACTGGAGATGGGAGACCTACCAGAAATATGGAAGACGGCGAATGTGGTCCCAATATACAAAAAGGGCGACAGGCAAGAAGCACTGAACTACAGGCCAGTGTCCTTGACTTGTATACCATGCAAGGTGATGGAAAAGATCTTCAGAAAAACCTAATAACACATTTGGAGAGAAGGGACTTCATGAAGAATTGCCAACATTGGTCCAGGGAGGGTAAATCTTGCCTGACTGGCTTAATAGACAAAGATTAAGCATGAAAGAGAAGGCTGGGCTGATTGCATTTTCTTGGATTGTCGGAAAGCCTTTGACACAGAGAATTTTGTAGGTAGTGATCATGTCTCTACTTACTCTTCGGTCTTCTAGTGTCGTGAGGTGCATTTCTCGCAGGCTTTCTTCGTAACTCATGCCTTTTAGTTCTAGGACCAGCCATGTGGCATATCCCTGAACTTTTTCAAGCTTCTTTTTGTGCTTGACAAGGTACGGGCTCCATGCTGGGGCTGCATACTCCAGGATTGGTCTTACATATGTGGTATACAAGGTTCTGAATGATTTCCTTTCACAGGTTCCTGAAGGCAGTTCTGATATTAGCCAGCCTCGCATACGCCGCAGATGTTATTCTTTTGATGTGGGCTTCAGGAGACAAGGTTGGTGTGATATCAACTCCTAGATCTTTCTCTCTGTCCGTTTCATGAAGGACTTCATCTCCCATTCTGTATCCTGTGTGTCTGGCCTCCTGTTTCCACCGCCTAGTTTCATTATTTTACATTTACTCGGGTTGAACTTTAGTAGCCATTTGTTTGACCATTTTATGAAGTCTGTCTAGGTCATCTTGTAGTCTCATACTGTCTTCCTCCGCCTTAATCCTCCTCATAATTTTTGCATCATCAGCAAATAATGAGAGGAAGGATTCTATACCATCTGGAAGATAATTAACATATATAAGAAACAGTATGGGTCCAAGGACTGAATCCTGCGGGACTCCACTGGTAACGTCTCGCCAATCTGAGACCTCACCCCGCACAGTGACTCTCTGTCTTCTGTTACTTGGTACTCCCTTATCCAATGGAGTAACTTGCCTTTCACTCCTGTCTGCATCTCCAGCTTTCGCACTAGTCTCTGGTGTGGCACTGTGTCAAAGGCTTTCTGGCAATCCAAAAATATGCAGTCTGTCCACCCCTCTCTTTCTTGTCGATTCTTATTGCCTGATCGTAGAATTCAATTAATCCTGTGAGGCATAACTTGCCATCCCTGAAACCATGATGGTGTTGTATCACAAGGTTCCTTCGCTCCACATGTTCGACTAGCTTCTTTCGCACAATTTTCTCCATTAACTTGCATGGTATGCAAGTTAGGGGGAGAAAAGGCCAGGCCAGTGTCCCCCAAGTTAGGGACACTGGCCTGTAGTTCAGTGCCTCCTGTCTATCCCCCCTTTTGTATATCGGGACTATGTTTGCCACCTTCCAAATTTCTGGCAGTTCACCTGTTACCAGTGATTTGATATATACCATGGAGAGTGGTAGGCACAGTGCTTCTGCTCCTTCCTCTAGTATTCATGGTGATATTCCATCCGGGCCTATAGTCTTTGTCACATCCAACTCTAGCAAAAGTTTCCTTACATCTCCACTGGTAATCTCAAATTCCTCTAGTGGTGCCTGGTTAATTATTCCTTCCCTTATCTCTGGAACTTCTCCTTGCTCTAATGTGAAGACTTCCTGGAATTTCTTATTGAGTTCCTCACACACTTCTTTATCGTTTGTAGTGAATTTGTCTGCCCCTATCCTCAGTTTCATTATCAGTTCCTTCACTGTTGTCTTTCTCCTGATGTGGCTGTGCAGCAATTTGGGTTGGGTCTTAGCCTTGCTTGCTATGTCGTTTTCATATTGCCCTTTTGCCTCTCTTCTCACCCTGACGTATTCATTCCTGGTTCTCTGGTAACCTTCTCTGCTCTTAAATGTCTTGTTATTTCTATAGTTTCTCCATGCTCTTTTACTTTGTTGCTTAGCTTGCTTACGTCTCTGATTAAACAATGGGTTTCTCATCTGCATTTCATTTTTTATTTTCAGGGCCGGGAAAAACTTTTCTGTTGCCTCCTTGCACTTCTGCATGATGTATTCCATCATGTCTTGGGCCGTCTTTCCCCTAGCTCTGATTCCCATGTTATATCCATTAGGAATTTTCTTATCTCCTCGTAATTTCCCTTACGGAATGCTAGCCTTTTGCTTTCAGTTCCCTTTCTCGAGTACTTTAGCCCTTCTTTGACCAGATGCTCAAACATCAGTACACTGTGATTGCTCATTCCTACTCGAAGTCAATGTCCCTTATGTCGGAGTCATTCTGAGTGAAGACTAGGTCGAGTCTCGCTGGTTCATCGTTTCCCCTCATCCTAGTGGGTTCCCTGACATGTTGGCTTAGAAAGTTTCTTGTCGCCACCTCCACTAGTTTGGCTCTCCATGTATCCTCTCCTCCGTGCAGTTCCTTGTTCTCCCAGTCTATCCTTCCATGATTGAAGTCACCCATGATGAGCAGATGGGCTCGATTTCTACAGGCAGCAGAGCTTGCCCTCTCAATTATGTTATTAACTGCCATGTTGTTTCTGTCATTCTCTTGCCTGGGTCTTCTATCATTTGGTGGAGGGTTGTATATCACTGCTACTACTACTCTAGATCCTCCCATCGTCATGGTGCCTGTTATGTAGTCTCTAAACCCTTCACAGCCTGGGACAACCATCTCCTTGAAACTAGATTCCTTTCTCATGAGTAGGGCCACTCCGCTTCCTCCCCTACCCTCCCTCTCTTTCCTTATTACAGTTTAATCCTGGGGGAACACCACATTTGTTATGATTCCTGAGAGTTTTGTTTTTGTGATTTCAATTACATCTGGGTTTACTTCTTGTGCTCTTTCCCTAAGTTCACTCGCCTTGCTTGTAATCCCATCTATGTTCGTGTACATCACCTTGAAGCTGACTCTTTTCTGTCGATCCACAGTTTTTGTTGATTCCACTGGAGTAGGTAAACATGGAGGGTCTGGGATAGGGAGGGGGAATGGGGGGGGCCGGATCATGAGGGAAGCTGAGATTGAGGGGACTTGGGTTGTGGGGGGTTGGGAGGATCTGGTTTGGAGAGGGGTAGGGCCGAAGTGAGGGCTTGGAGGGGTGGGGAGAAGGGAGGGCTTGGGGAATGGGAAGAAGAGGGGGGTTGGGGAGGAAGGGGGGGGGGGAGGGAGGGAGGGCGAGAAAGGAGGGCTTGGGGGGGGGAAAGGTGGGCTTCGGGGAGAGGGGAAGGAAGGAGGGCTTGGGGGGGTGAGGGAGAAGGCAGGGTTTAGGGGGGGGGGAGAGGAGGGATGGGATAGGGGGGGAGAAGGGAGGGCTTAGGGGTGGGAGTGTAGGGGATGGGGCAGGTAGGGCTTCTATTGGGTGGGAGATAGTGTGATACTCCTCCGACTGGGGTTGTCGAATTGCCTGTGGAGGGTTCCCCACTCCCTTCTGGGATCATAGGGTTCTAGGATGTGGTTCCCTGATTCCTTTCCCTCTCCTTGCGCTCCTTTCTTGCTGCTGCTGCCCTCCGTCTCTCCTCCCTGGTCATATCCCTCTGCAGGAATACCTTTTTGAACTTCAGTACATTGAGTAGGATTCTCTTCTTTGATAAATATTGGGGATTCTCTTTCAGGCTTTTAATCTCCTCCCTTGCCTTAATCAGTTCATCCTGCAGGTTGGCTACCTTTTTCCCCATTACCTGTAGTTCCACCCTGATTTCTCTCAACATTTGAAGGAGTGCATCCTCGAGCGATACATCTTGTCCTCCTCCTCCCTCTGTGTTACGTCTGCTCCCTGCCATTTTTGTTTCCAATTCCAGTTCTCCAATCCAATGTGTAGTCACCTAATTGTGCTTGCGGGGGTTGAGCTCTGGCTCTTTGGTCCCGCCTCTCAATCGTCAATCAACAAGTGTACAGGTTCCTGAGCTTACTGGGCTCTACCATATCTACACTTGAAACTGTGTATGGAGTCAGGCTCCACCACATCACTTCCTAATGCATTCCATTTGTCAACCACTCTGACACTAAAAAAGTTCTTTCTAATATCTCTGTGGCTCATTTGGGCACTCAGTTTCCACCTGTGTCCCCTTGTGCGTGTGCCCCTTGTGTTAAATAACCTGTCTTTATCAACCCTGTCGATTCCCTTGAGAATCTTGAGTTGGTGATCATGTCCCCCCTAACTCTTCTGTCTTCCAACGAAGTGAGGTTTAATTCCCGTAGTCTCTCCTCGTAGCTCATACCTCTCAGCTCGGGTACTAGTCTGTTTAAATCTGAGAACCTTTTAACTGGGTTAGATCTTGCTTGAGAGAATGCGACATATGGGCTCTCTCTCTCTTTCTCTCCCAAATGATCCTTGTATCTGGTCTCCTGCTTCCTATCTTCATTACTTACATTTGCTTGGGTTATACTCTAACAACCATTTGTTCGACCATTCCAAAACATGTCTTCAACATAGCTATGTTGATGACATTTTTGCTTTATGGCCTCATGACCTTAATCTTTTCCAGCCTTTCCTCGCCTCTCTTAACAATCTGGTTCCTTCTATCCATTTCAAAGTTGAGTGGGAATCTAATTCCCTCTTCCTTTTCTTGATGTTCATGTTCACAGCTCTGTGTCTGGGTTCTCTTTCTCTGTCTACCGTAAACCCATGCATAGTGGCATGTACATTCACTTCTTTTCCTACCATCCTCCTTCTGTTAAGAAAAGTGTCCTCGTCTCTCTCTTCCTCCGCGCTCTACGCATCAGCGACCCTCAGTTTCTTGATTCTGAAATTTCCTTTATCTACAAATCATTCTCTCGCCTTGGTTATCCTTTGCATTTCATCAACTGTGCCTACTCTCAAGCTAAACGAAATTTCTTTCATCCTAAACCTGCTTCCAACACTAGTAGCACTGTACTATGCCTTCCCTTCATATCTGAACTCAAAACTTTTACCAATACCTTTCGTCCTCTTGACATTAAACTCGCCTTTCGACAAACTAACACACTTCGTAGCAATCTAGTTCACACTGCTCCTCCTGCTTCTAATGCTGCTGGTGTCTACTCTATTTCCTGTTCTCTTGTCCTCTCCAATACTTTGGCGAAACTGGCCGTACACTGAATGACAGACTTAAAGAACACAAGAGAAGTGTTAAGTCTGCAGACACTAACAATGCTCTCTTCTGCCATGTGAGGGATTCTAATCATCCCATTGATTGGTCTTCCTCCAAAATAATCTTTCCTGCCTCTACTCTTCACAGACGCCGTCTTGTAGAATCGGCTCTTATACACAATGTACCCAACATGAACTTGAGTCCTGGCTTTGTTGCTGTGGACTCTTCCCTGTCACAGTACATACTCAAATGCTCTAATCTTTCTAACAAACGTGACTTAACATAAGCTTACCCCTTCCATTTATCTTTCTTTCTCTTTCCGTTTCTTTCTCTCTTCTCCCCTTTTTTCTGTTCATTGTCTTCTCCTACGCTCCCTTGCTATCCTCTGCTTATTCCTATTACCTTTCCTTCGGTGGTTATAATGGGAGCTGCCTCGTATGGGCCAATAGGCCTTCTGCAGTTCTCATTATTACTACTATTCTCTACACCTTACTTTCCTCCTCACCTCTCTCTTGCCTATTTATTTCCCGTTCTCTACCTCCTCATCACAAGCGACTTGAGAATGGTCCAGGACGGACCGAAACGTCGTCGTCCCTTCAACTTCTAGTGTGTGGTCTGGTCAACAATACAGAGGCTGAGAATCAGATAATCATCCAAAGAGAAGATGGAAATGGTTTATTGGAAGGGACTGCCTGTACATGCAACATTTGCAAAAATGCTGAGAAAGAGCTCAAAAGCAATGTCCATAGTGAAGGAGGTAGTCATGAAAACAGCTACCTCACAGGAAGCAGCAAGGTACACTAATAAGCTACTGGAAATAAAAAGATTGGTAGTAGCTGTGGGCATTAAGAGACCATAACACAGCAAAATGAAAAATGTTAAATTTCAATCAAACTTTATGTGCTAGTTGTATATGAAAAGAGCTTCAACTGGTCCAGGTCTCAGCTCACAGCATAAATAGGAAAAGAGAAAATTGTTTTATGTTTCAACAAATTTCAAAAATGGTCAAAAATATCAAAAAAACATATCAAGCATCAAACACAAGTGACAATCTAAATCATATCTATGACTCTACGCTATCACAATATAATAATATATTATAATATTATAATAAAGCATTTTAATAGTTAGTTTTAGGTCCAAAAAAATTGTTTAAAAAATTAGATTGTTTTTCACATTTTTTTTTCATAATTTTTATCGGGCAATTTCTATGAAACTTTTACCCCTTACAGAACGTAAGCCTATCTATATGGGTGCTAATTTCGGAGGAAATTCGTTGATGTCAACCTCAACCACAGATGGCAGAATCTATGACTTCATATATTTTCATTTATTGTCAAGTAACATAAAATTTCTAGTCCGCTTTAATTTTTTATTCAATTTATATGAAACTTACATCCTATATGTAGAGTATACGTTTCTACAATCTCTCTAAAACACTTTATTCCTACTAAGTTCATTTATTGATTTTATAAATATTTTGCAAACATGAAATATTGGCATAAATTTTGGGGGAATCTTTGGCTGTTTGTATTAGTAAAAATTAAACATATTTCGGATAATCCCCTTGGACAAATCGTTTATTATATGCTAATGTGATTGTGGTTGCACTAATTTATTGAAAATGTGTAAAATTAGTTGAATACTAATTTTACACACAACTTGAAATTTGTTTATGAAACTTGGACCAGTTGCAGCCCTTTTCATATTCAACTAGCAAATATACATTGATTGAAATTGACCAACATTTATTTTACTGTGATATGGCTCTTAAAGAACAAGAAGGCTCCAATAGGACTGAATGAAATTGTAAGGACAGAGCAGCAGTGAATGAAATACTAAATCGGTTAAAGATGGATGGGCTGAACAAAGCATTAAGAAGGTGTTCAGGTAAGGCTGGTACTCTGGAAAAATTTTCAGGATTGATATACTGAGGAGAACTACTAGGGACTTTTACTGTACTAAATTAAAAATTATTGTATGCAAAATTAATTCAACTAAAGTCCCTAGCTAGGGTCGTAAAGCCTTGCTCCTCTTTTCCTAATGACAGACCGTGGGCTGTAAGGTGCAGGTGGGGTCCCTAAGGGTGAACGGAGAAGTTGATTGAAGATCCACTATCCACCTGCAGACAATTTTACACATCAGCTTGTATTGTTAATACAAGGATAAGATTACATAAACTCAGTTCTATAACTGAACACTTGTTCTGTTTAAATCAAGGATCTAAACATGTACACAGTCCAGTCTGGCACCATAACTATAACAGCCAATATTCATATACTAAGAAACACAACAATTTGTATTATAGAGGTATGATATATATGAATCTGTAATCAAATGACCTTAAATGTGGGCCAAGTACTGTTAACTAGGTACAAGAGATTATATTCAATATGATAAAGTTATATGATAAATTAAACATATCTAAGTAAGCAATTGTTAAGTCAATGTATACGATCAATTATACACAGATATATTAAATTTATTTGAAGAGTTTCAGTTGAACTTGACTTTCAATTACTCTAGTTGCATACCTCATGAGAGTCCAGATACATTGAAAAGGTTGTCACTGAAAGATTAATTAATAAAATTTAATGAAATATGAGGCGTTGCCTCACCCTGTAAGGACAAACAGACTTATTGGATATATCAAGGTTAAACAAGCATACAATTGGCCAATTAACACAATAAATAACATTCAATATACTTATGTCTGAGTGCCGGGTGCCGTCTGACCAGTTGCCAGACTGATAACTCTGTTGTCGCGTCCAGGCACTACATTTTATATCACAGCTTTGCTGTTTATTATTCTCGTAGCGTTGATAATTGTTTATGTTCTTAATTGCGTTTGTAGTAGGATAAGACAGATGTGGTGGAGGCGACATCACTTCGAGTCACTCTACACCCTTATTTAGATAAAGTACTAGAAATTTTTCCGTGTAGCAATAGTCCAGGTACTCCCCCAGTTCTAGAAAGTAATAACTGGTGATGAAGATAATTTAGTACTGTGTCCTATACCGAAAATTATTCGCAAGGCACCGTCACACTTGTTCACTCTGTTTGTAAACAACGCTTTTTGCCCCAGGGCACCCTGTAGGTCGCTTCACTCCCGAGTTTGCTCCTCCCATCTCTGGTGAAGGTAGCCTTCAATGCATATTGATTGATTATTTTTACTGTCTAGACATATGATTGAGATAAGATATGATTATAATATAATTAGATACAGGATTTAAAGATTATTTGTAGTCCCTGATAGTACTACTGATTCTTATTAAGGATTGGATTTAATCCTTACCGGAAATTGATTGAGTGTTCCAACAGTTTTTTAATTAAGATATTCATCTCAAAGCTTCAAGATCCTTGAGAAATCATACATCTAGTCACATAGACACCTTGGGCCCTGTGGCATACATGATCATAGGTGGCATTGTCATGTAGGATCCAGATGTAGGATATAATGAATCTGTAGTGATTCTGATATAATTCTGTTATGATTTTGATATAATTTAGATATGATACAGAAATAATACATTTCTTAGATAATATTATATATATAGTGGGTAAATTTCCCACAGGAACAACAAGGACAAAGACTGCCTGATAAAGATAATGTTTGCAATCAAGACCACAAAGGAGAATATTCTAGCAAGGAAGAGCCAACTGAAATATGTGAGAGAATACAAAAAAAGTATTCCTCCAGAGGGACATGACGAGGGAGGGAGACAGCCATGTCGACAGAAGCAAGGAAGAAGCACAGGGTGACAGGGGAAAACCAGGAAATCACAGCCCTCAACACAATATCCCCAGAGGTGAGGAGGAGGGGGGGGGGGGAACCCACAACCAGCATCCCATCAGCAACAGAGGGGAGGGCAACACTACTACCCTCCTCTGCATTGAAACCCTCCCTACCCTGAACCCTCCCTGCCCCCCCCCCCACTCAAATGCTCAATCAATCCTTCCTCCCCCTCACCCCATACCCACCCTTTCACCCCACATCCATTCCCATCATATCCCCCCATCCCTCCCTGTCTCCCCCTCTCCCTTCATCCCAAACCCTCCCAGTCCTCCCCATACCCCATATCCTCCATGTCCCCCCTCCCTACTTACCCTATACCCTCCCTTTTCCCCCCTTCCCTTGACCCCCCATCCCTCACCCCCAGTATCTTCCGAGACCCTGTTAACCACTTAACAAATCTTCACACCTACGGAGCAGCCTCCTCCATCAGCAGAACGCTCACCAAGAAGGGGACTTGAGAATGAACAGAAGAAAGTGAGCTTCAAGGTAATGTACACTAACATAGACAGGATTACAAGTAAAACAAGTGAACTTGGAGAATGGGCACTAGAAGAAAACCCAGACATAATAGCACTCACAGAAACAAAACTAATGAAGACCACAACAAATGCAATGTTTCTGCAAAAAAGCTATGTTTTGAAGAAAGAGAGAGAAGGAAGAGGAGGTAGTGTAGCTTTGCTGTTAAGAATAGGCTGGAGTTTTGAAATGTTTATTCATGACTGTGAAAGTTTCAGTGACTACTGTTATGACCCCCATGTAGCGTGAAGAATGAGTCTACCTATTCCACCTACCAGATCTAATTGAGAGGTCAGATATATATATATAATATATATATATTTTTTTTTTTTTTTTTTTTGAGATATATACAAGAGTTGTTACATTCTTGTACAGCCACTAGCACGCGTAGCGTTTCGGGAAGGTCCCTGGAATACGATCCCCGCCGCGAAGAATCGTTTTTTCATCCAAGTACACATTTTACTGTTGCGTTAAACAGAGGCTACAGTTAAGGATTTGCGCCCAGTAAATCCTCCCCGGCCAGGATACGAACCCATGACATAGCGCTCGCGGAACGCCAGGCGAGTGTCTTACCACTACACCACGGAGACTGTCATATATATATATATATATATATATATA
>WNGS01167104.1:8261298-8283124 GCA_020271785.1 Procambarus virginalis | reverse complement strand
TTATAATATTATATATTTATATATAATATCCCGACACCATTTACTACAATTTAATACAGTAGGCAGATAGTAAGTTCACTCAAAAAAAACACAGTGGAATTTTCCTTCAATAGAAAACGGGAATATCATTGCCATATCGCTACAACCTGTCCTCTTAAAAAGAACGTCGCATTTGGCCGTTTGCCCGTATGGCTGAATTTGGACGTAATTTGAAAATGAAAAAAATATGAAAATAAATTTAGGTTTTTTTTTCAACAACAGTAAGTTAAGGGTCCTCTGATAGGTTAGGTGGGCAGGAAATTCTCATAAAGTTTCAAAACGTTATGAAAAACGTTAATTTAAAGTGTCCTCTCATAACCTCTGCGCGTACGCCGGACGACTCAAATAGAAAACGGAACAGAACGTCACTTTTGTGAGTCGATTTCATTTCAAATTACGTCCAAATTTGGCCATATCGCACATACGAGCCAAAAGTGACGTTCTTTTTAAGAGGACGGGTTGCGCTATTAACTTCACCAGCTAATTCTGTTGAGAATTATTCATAATGCAGCAGTCTTTGGACTGATAACATCATTAAAACATCTCACTTGAATTAACATAATTATTAGTACCAAAATAGAGGAAATGTGACCTTTCTACCACTTCCTGACATCTGGACAAGAGAGCCAGGGCGTCAGAGGCGGAAGGGGAGGAGTCAGCCATTGTTAATTTTAACAAGAAGTCGCTGGAGCAGAACCGCTCCTATAAATTCCTTTGGACAACGGAGTTACGAGACTAATAATGCTCCCTTATCAACTCCAACAACGTCGACTATCAAGGGAGGTGTCATTTCCGATTCCTATATTATCTAGCTTATTAAAGGCCTTTAACATTTAGATTTAGGATATTTACCGGTTAAAACACGACACAGCGACCAACCCAAGGTGAGCAATATTCTCATCTCTTTGTTTAAATTACCAATATTTCCTCTGATATAGCTGATATATATCTGGATTACTGCTATTATTTCTAAGTGCCCTATGACAGGAACAGAAAAGGAAGAAGAATTAACACTAGTAACCTAGTACTCCAGTACATGAGTTGGGGGCCAGCCACACCCAGAAAGTGTATCGCCAGGCTTATTCATCCGTATTCATCCAGTATGAACACGGCTTATTCATCCGTGTTTATACTGGGATGTCGTAGCTCAGTCGATTAAGCAGCCTCTGGGATGATCTCGGACGTAGGTTCGAATCCTCGTCACGGCCCTTGTGGATTTGTTTTTTGTGTTCATACTGGTTGTCTAGGATATAGCAGCATTAAGATAAGGCCTCCCCCCATTTTTAACCGCCATCCAATTTGCTATCGAAATATATATATTAATGTAAAATATAAATTACTATATACATTAATATAAATTAAATGAATATAAATCTCACAGGTCAATTCCCCACAGAGTGTGTATAAGTAGTTTGTGCAAGTTTGAATGTATAAGTGAGCTTGTATAATTAGTATTTTGGGAGTGTATAACTCATAATATTGATTCATATATAACTCATAATATTGTATATATAAAACTCATAATATTGGTGTATTCAAAACTCATAATATTAGTGTACGTATAACTCATAATATTGGTGTACGTATAACTCAAATATTGGTGTACGTATAACTCATAATATTGGTACATATATAACTCATAATATTGGTACATATATAACTCATAATATTGGTACATATATATAAATGGAATAACGGTCTATGCATGAGTCTGTCTATCTTTAAGCATGTTAGAATGTGTTAGTTAACTATGATGTCTTAATGTTTTCATCTTAAACTTGAAATTAAAACTATATAAAACATTTACTCTTAACAGTATGGAATATGTGCATTATGCAATTTAAATATTAATACTGTGATGTAATAAGGCTGGACGCAGACACAAGGTAAAGGCTCCTACAGGCTGGTCATGTAAATACAGGATGCCCAGTTAAATGGAGTTTATTGGAAGTAAGATGAATTAACAGCCTAAAAGCAGATGATGAGTTACAATATCGTGGCTGAAGATTTGATGACTCACACACATCAGAAGATGGAGGAGACGTTTCACACGACCTGATAATGGTCCAAGACGGACTGAAAGGTCGTCGTCTCCTCCATCATGTAAGTTGAGGTTTGGGCATAATAGTCTATAACTGTCAGGTGGTATAAGATCAGCGGTAAGATTCCGAGTGAGACGGAGTAATAACCCTTTAAAAAGAATATCTTGTGGAATGCATGTAAGTAAATATTATAGTCTTTATACAACATGAGAGAGATGTGAAACACACACACACACACACACACACACACAACACACACACACACACACACACACACACACACACACACACACACACACACACATTGGATACTTGGCATTCTTGCGGGTGAGTGGTGGGGAAGGAGGGATGGAGGTGGGTGGGCTGGGGATGGGAAGGTGAGCGGGATGGGAAGGAGAGCACCCACGTGGGTTGAGCGGGCCGTGCCGGGTGGAAGACGGACAAAGTGGATGGTCAGAGGGTAGTTGAAAGGTTTTACGCGGTTGGTGGACTCTAAGTGGAAGAGGGGAGGGTGGAGGGGAAAGGAGGAAGGGAAGAGGAAGGGAGGAGAAGGAAGGGAGGAGAGGGAAGGTGGAGCAAGGGTAGATGAGGTGGAATGGTAGGGTACTAACCTAATTGGGACTTCACATTTGCTTGAACTACGAGAGGCAGTGCCCAGGAACAAGCTTTTATCCCTCGACTAAATCTCCAAGACAACTATTTTAAATTTCATTTAAATACCTTATATAATAATGTATATACAAGAGAACTTGGTCCCAGACCAAGAGGCGAAGCCCAACAGCGACATTTTCTTGCTTGACTCTTTTTCAGGGGTAACTATTTTTATATATATTTTTTATTCGTTGCGGTACTTCCGAAATGTAAACAGAGAACTAAGTCTAGGGACGGGAGCTACAGCCCAACAACTATATCTTCTCCTCTTACTATGTCTAAAATATGAGTGGTCGAAATTACCCTTTAATTGAACTAATAATAACGAAATTACAACGAATAGCTTCTAGAAGTGGTCCCAAGAACCAACGTCCGACATTGCCATATATAAAAATAGTCGTTCATTTAACATATCCCTTAAGTACGACTCGCCACGACGCAAATTTAACCCTAAAACGGGTGACGGCACTGAGAGTACTTTTACCAAAACAAAAAGTACTCGCTATGCAGTCGATGAACTACAGAAATAACAGAACACCAGAGAGCAGAGGGAGATAAGAGGGACAAGAATGAGTACCTCAGTGTGAGAAAAAAAGCAAGACAGACAGCAATATGAAAATGACATGGCAAATAAAGCCAAGGCCAAACCAAAACTGCTCCACAAGCACATCAGGAGGAAAACAACAGTGAAAGAACAGGTGAAGAAGATGAAAACTGGTGAGGACAGGTACACAAAGAATGACGACGAGGTGTGTGAAGAACTTAACAGAAGATTCCAGGAGGTCTTCGCAGTAGAACGAGGTGAGGTCCCTGAGCTAAAAGAGCTAACGATAACGAGATAGCAGCGGAAGATTTCGAAATTACCAGAAATTACTGACGGAATCTCACAATGGCTACTAAATGAGTGTGCAGAAGTACTTTGCTTGTCACAGGTGGAAATTGGGTACTCAAATGAGCTACAGCGGCATTAGAAATATCTTGTTTAGTGTCAGAGTAGTTAGTAAATGGAATGTACTAGACAGTGATGTAGTGGAGGCTGACTCCATACACATNAGTCTAGAGCTGTTTCTGCCTGCCGTTTTGTCGTGTTCACGTTGCATTTCTAGTTGTCGTTGTCTTATTTCAAGTTGTACTTTTTCACGCTCTTTGAATAAGGCCAACTCACGTACACTTTCTTCTTTCCGGATGGCAGCTGCTTCCTTGGCCAGGGTCGCCTCACGCTCCTTGAGGCGGATCTCTCTTTCTTGTTCTTCCTTTCTGATGGCAGCTTCACGCTCTCTGATTGCAGCTGCTTCCTGTTGTTGCTCCCCTCGATCTTTGCAAGTTCTAGCTTCAGCTTCATTGCTCTCAAATCATGCTTATCTGAAATAGTATATTGTTCGTGAGTATCAGAATCTATATTCCCTTCATCCAAAAGATGATCCAGTATCATATTATGTATGACATATTTGTTGGCTCCATGGGGAACTTCTAAGTGATACTCATGTGCAAGAATTATCAATTCGACCCTCTTAGCATGACGTAAGTTCTCTATTTCACTTTCTGGATCTGTCTGGAAAGGTTGGATACGAAACATGGTGAAAATGGCAAATAAATGTGACACGAATATACTATGGTGATATGGTGAATGTCAGAAACAGGAAACGTGGCAACTGATACCTATCCTGTGGAATTGTTAATAATTAAAGTTAATTCAAGATGGTAAATGATTAAAGTCGCAGGAAATCTTGTACCCGGTACTCACTGTCGGAGGATAAAGGCAAGAAAATCCTACTAATTAGTTGAAACTGAGTTTCGAAAAACAAGTGAAACACTAAATGGTTCCAAAGTAAATTAGGTAGTCCAAAAATGTAGTCATACCTTGCCGAGTCACTATAGAACATAAGCAAGTTACCCACTGAAATTAAATATGGTACTTACAGAATTAGCAAACTTCGTGCTCAAAAGAAAGAAAGCTAATTCCCTACCTTAAGTAAGTACCATCAATTCTGACCGACGAGTAGGGGTGCGAGTGTCAACTGGTGACGAGAACTATTGGCGAGGTCCCAACTCGCCAATAAAAGTTCGTGCGAGAGGAACTTTGGCCCTCTTTGTTCTCCTAGAGTCGGATTGCAGAAATTAGGTGCTATTGACCCAGAGACAGACCACAGTACCATGGTACCTATATGATAATCTGTTGAAAATGTGAGAAATATCTGAGGGACAAAAGATGTTAAACACGGGTAATAACACGGAGGGGGGAGACGACCAATTAAGAGTATGACTGAGGCCTACAGTCACCACGTAATCCAAAGTTGTCTCACACTCACCATATGCTACTCCCGTAATGCACAATATATACAGCACCATATGAATAATAAAAGTGATTAATGTAAATATTGAAAGCAAGGGAATGAAAGCCAAGTACGCTTACCACAATTACCAATACCTGAGTGCAGCATCCCGGACAGGCCCCCAATTATATGTGACGGTAAAGTAGTGGAGTATGGTGTTCGGCAGTCTTCCACTGGCAGATGTCAAAGCCAGGCCACATAATAAAGTAGAACAAAAAAAAGGAAAAAAAGAATGACTGCTTGTCTGATAATCTGTGGTAAGGTAGGGGAAGAGGCACGAAAAATAATAAACAATGACTTTTAATTATGCTATAAAACAAATTTTAATAAAGACAATACCTTGGCTGAATAATGTGCAAGATAACAAGTGAAAAATAACTAAACATAAAAATGAATTACGTTAACGGGAGGATAAATGAGATACAATAATGGTTAATATAAAAATAGTGCTGGGAATATATGAGCAAGCTAACAACCGCTATTTGATCACTCAAGGTGAGTCAACTAGATGTTATCAGCCAGAGCACAAGATATATTCTGATGGTGGTATTGGCAGTCGACCCCGACATTGCCTTGGCGTGGAACGAGGTTGGTGCAGGGCTGGAGTGGCATGTTCTCGAACGGCCAATGAGAATGCAGGAAGGCCGACAACTCAGTAGTTTGAGACTGGGACTGCAGCAGTAGAAGGCTTGGCGCGGAGACCAGGTGTGCCGGAGAGGGGGGAGGGGGAGTGCAGGTGCGTGTGGCTGTCTTGATATATACGTTTAAACTACTGTAAAACGTATCTTTAATGTTGTTGGGAACGTGATGTATATCGTTAAGAGCAGGCTCAATCTCTGGGAAGAGATTATCGTCACAGTCTCTATGTCTGTACGTCTGTATGTCTGTATATCTGCATGTCTGAATGTCTGTATGTCTGTTTGTTTGATGTTGGAGGCAAGTTGCTTGGGGATGAGTAGACTGAGGCTGGGAAGACTGGGGCTAGGTAGACTGGTTCTAGGTAGACTGGGGCTAAGTAGACTGGGGGCTCATTAGATTGGAGCTGGGTAGACTGGGGCTGGGTAGACTGGGGCTGGGTAGACTGGGGCTAGGTAGACTGGGGCTAGGTAGACTGGGGCTAGGTAGACTGGGGCTGGGTAGACTGGGTCTAGGTAGACTGGGGTTGGCAAGACTCGGGCTGGGAAGACTGGGGCTAGGTAGACTGGTGCTGGGTAGACTGGTGCTGGGTAGACTGGTGCTGGGTAGACTGGGCTAGGTAGACTGGTGCTAGGTAGACTGGGCCTAGGTAGACTGGAGCTAGGTAGACTGGGGCTAGGTAGACTGGGGGCTGAGTAGATTGGAGCTGGGTAGACTGGGGCTGGGTAGACTGGGGCCAGGTAGACTGGGAGCTAGGTAGACTGGGACTAGGTAGACTGGGGCTAGGTAGACTTTGGTTAGGTAGACTGGGACTAGGTAGACTGGGACTAGGTAGACTGGGACTAGGTAGACTGGGGCTACCTAATATCTCTGGTAGGTAGACTGGGGCTACCTAGTCCCAGTCTACCTAGACTTAGGTAGTCCCAGTCTACCTAGACTGGGACTAGGTAGACTGGGGCTAGGTAGACATTGGCTAGTTAGACTTTGGCTGAGTAGACTGGGGCTAGGTATAATGGGTTCTAGGTACACTGGGGCTAGGTACACTGGGGGCTAGATTGACTGGTGCTGGGTAGACTGTGGCTTAGTAGACTGGGGCTAGGTAGACTGCGGTCTAGGTAGACTGGGGCTAGGAAGACTATGACTAGGTAGACTAGGGCTAGGTAGACTCACAAAATTTTGTTTGGCGACTTGACAGACATACGAAATGGGGGTTTGATTGTCCATAGAGTGTTACCTCATATATTACTGCCGTTGTCGCCTTTCTTTAACGGCGACAACAGTGATTCACTCTTACTAAAACAATGTCTTGCCCATTGGAAGCAGAGAGAGAGAGAGAGAGAGAGAGAGAGAGAGAGAGAGAGAGAGAGAGAGAGAGAGAGAGAGAGAGAGAGAGGTCATCTCGTTCACTTTTTAACGATAGTGCTGGTCTTATAGCATACAGACCAAGAGCTGGCCTCATAACACTCAGACCAAGAGCTAGTCTCACAAGAGTCCGGCTTAGAGCAGGTCTCCCAACAATCAGACCAGGAGCAAGAGTTGGTCTACCAAGAGTTAAGCTATTGAAGCCTCGAAGCTCTAATTGGACAATAAAGCTATCACAATTAATGACAACATTTTACCCACTAAAATTTACCTTTACATTCCCTGATAGCAATTATTTTGGCTAGTTTGGGCCAATATCAAGGATGACTGAACTTGAGACAAAGACTAACAGCTCACAAACTGTGTTTAGGAAGACCAACTCAAATCACGAAATTGTAACTATGAACACAGTACCATTCACAGTCATGGAAGAATAATTATTACCAGTCAATATATAATGTTAATCAGTTAAACAGAACTCAGCATACAATGATTACATAGACCTACACCATTGAAGCGTAACTTGGAGCTGTAAATTACACTGTAGAATAACTTGGAGCTGTAATAACCCGGAACACGGTCCTTGGAACAAGCACCCAGAGGAACGTATCGGGTTTATGACGAAGGTTATAGCATTAGAGGCGATGGAACCCTACGCCTACACAACGGCTGTGAGGGTTCACGGACAGTACCTGTAGAGAGGGAAGGCCCACAGGTCCCACCCGGCACCCCCACACATCCCAGCAAACTTCATGTCATCAGATGACCTCCTGGGGGCCATCAAAGCATCCACCACCAGAACTCTTCCCCACATTCCTAAAGCAGCGCGCCCATTTGCAGCTGGGACATATACAGGTCTGCTCAGGAAAGTGAATAAACGGTCTTAGTGCCGCGGCCACCATCAAAGCATGCCATAATTTGCTCCGGTTTCGCAATATTAGCTTAGGCGTACCTGCAAGAGGAGGCAAGTCACTAGCCTCATCAGTCAGTAGAGCAATAAATAATTTCCCGAGAGCTGACAACTTGATCCCCATCCCTCCTCAACGCAAAAACTGCCGTAGCAGACCGAAGAGTTCCAATGACAATTTTAAAGTAGGAACACAAGTGACCCAAAAATTTAAGAGGGCATCACAGTAGGGACAATAAGGTTACTTACCAGTGAAGAAATAATCGCACCTAGAAATACTGCTACTGCCGACACACTGAGAGAGAAACACCCTCCCAGAGTACCATGGGAACCCACTGCTAGGGACACGAACCTCCTAGACATCGGACCTCTATTTCTCCAAGCGTCAGAGGTATACAAAGCCATCATGTCATTTCCGCCAGGCACAGCAGGGGGATACACTGAAGTAAGACCTCAGCACCTCAAGGAGATGACAAACCCAGTTCTCGGCGAAGTTGCCGAGACTTATTGTCAAAGTTGCTGTCAGTGGTAACGAAGTTTGTCAACGACTCCCTCTCTGGGTTGATCCCAGATACCGTTAAACCCTTCCTCTTCAGAGCATCCCTGTGTGCCCTTAAGAAGGATGGTGGAGTCGGACCCATTGCTGTGGATAAACACTTCGACGCCTTGTTGTCAGGACAGTTGTCCTAAACATCCTCACGAAAGCTGCAACGATGTTTCGACCCCATCAACTAGGTTTTGGAGTCCCCCATGGCAGTGAAGTAGCAGCTCATGCAGCACGAGCCTATATTAAGTACCTCCCAGAAAATAAGGCATTAATTAAAGTAGACTTTAAAAATGCTTTCAACCAGGTAAAATGGGATGTGGTGTTGGAAGCTGGTCGAACAAGCTGTCCTTGTCTACTTCCCTTCGTTTCAGCAGGGTACAATAGGGAATCGACGCTGTTTTTTGGGGAACAAGAAATTGTTTCCGCAGAAGGTGTCCAGCAGAGAGACCCACTTGCCCCTATCCCTTTCTGCATGGCTCCAAAAGAGGTCACAAACAGGTTGAACAGCGAACTCAACATCTGGTTCCTGGACGATGGCATTCTGGCAGGGACACAGGAGTCCCTTCTAGGGGATCTATGGCTGGTGAAATCTATGGGAGAGGAGTTAGAACTCACCCTAAACCCATCAAAGTGTGAAATCATCTCATCCAACTAACTAATCATAGATGCAGTACAAACCGTGTTGTCAGGAGCCCCAGTGATCGCTTCCACCAACAGTGTGCTGCTAGAGGCACCTCTGGGCTCGAGCGACATTGAGGTAATCCTCGAAGAAAAGCTGAACGACCTGAGCAGGATGGAAGGAAGAATAGGGGCTTTGGATGCCCACGATGCTTTGTTCCTCCTTACAAGGTGCCTGGCTTTGCCCAGGCCTACCTATTTATTAAGGTGTGCTCTAACCATCGACAGTCTAAAGTTAACAGAATATGACGCACTTTTAACATCAATAACTATAAAAGTGTTAAACCTCTCCCTGACAGATGACCAATGAGACCAAGCAACGCTCCCAGTTAGACTCGGGGGTATAGGTATTCGCAAGGCGACAAAGCATGGCCGGCATTCTTGTCGTCAACAAGTGCTACAGGTAAATTGCTGAATGAAATACTACCAGAATACCTAAGAGACTTCATTGGGATTTATGATTGTGTAGTGTCTAGAAACTAGATGTTAAAAATAGTTAGACGATACATTAAAACTGTGGAAGGGATCAGCTGCTTGCTCGTTGCAGGGTGTGGTCACGGCGTTGGCGCTCTTTCAGTTGTTGCCTGACGTCTGGTGTGAGCAGGTCGCTGTTGTTGGTGTGTGGTGTGCCGGCTAGCCTGTGGGGGCGGCTGGCGTTATGGCATCGTCGGTGACGTGGATTCGGAGGGTGGATTCTGCAGGATTGCAGTTCTCGGAGGCTGCTGATTGGGCGTTGGTGGAGGTGATGCTTTTGTATGTTTTATGGGTGGACCTGCACACTATTTACGGCCTTGAGAAGACCTCTGACAGGCGTGTGGTGGTCAAGTTCTCTGCCCCTGGTCCATATCAGCGCTTCGTTAGTGATTTTGCCGGGCATTCTCACCAGCTCCTGGGCTCTGCTGGTACTGTGGAGGTGTCGGACCAGTGTGTGGCGCCGATATTTGTCAGCATCCATGGAGTTCCCTTGGACTTTCCCGAGGAGGTCCTTCGCACCTGCTTCTCTCGGTACGGTACTGTGTTCACTCACTGTATAACTTGTCTCTGCTCAGACCGCCTGTCGGGCTTGAGGACGAATGTGCGGACCTATGGCATGCACTTGACATGTGATATTCCTTCTCAGGTAAATTCTATGGCTTTTACTTGCGGTATTCTATGAGGATCATCCTCGCACCTGTTTTAGGTGTGGATTGCGAGGGCATCTTGCGGCCGGTTGCACTGCTTCCGGGATGGGGGAGATTATGATGGGGTTGTGTGGTTGCTTCCGAAGCCAGGTGATTTGCGTTTTCTATCAAATTGGAGGTTGATCACCCTGTTAAATGTTGATTATAACGTTGTCTCGAAGTTGCTGGCAGGTCGGTGTCGGGATGCTATTGGTTCTGTGGTTTCAGTTGAGCAATTTTGTGGCATTCCGGGTAGGTCTTTGCTTAATTGCAACGCTCTTTTACGTGATATGATTCTGTGTGCCTCCGAGCTTCGCCTGCCTGCGGCGATGCTCAACTTAGATTGGTCGAAGGCATTCGACCGTGTGTCGATAGGCTTTGTGTTGCAGGCTGTGGAGAGGTTCGGGTTTCCTCCGTTGTTTGTTTCTTGGGAACGTATGTTATGTGCCCTTTGTCATAGTCGTGTGTGCATTAATGTTTTTTTTAGTGCCCCTTTTGCAGTTCGCCGATCGGTGAGGCAGGGGTGTCCCTTATCTATGCTCCTTATGTTCTTTTTCAGGAGCGTTTGTTTGGTGTGGTTCAGTTCTGTGCTTTGGTGGTTCCTCCGAGGCTGCCCGCTGGTCTCTTTTTACCGATCTGTGGGTATGCTGACGATACGGTTCTGTTTGTGGCAACTGATGGCTCTGTGGTTGCGGTTCAGGACCTTGTTCGGCATTTTGAGCTGGCCACTGGGGCCCTTGTTAATAGGGATAATTCTTGTCTGATGGGGCTAGGGAGCTGGGCTTCCCGTTCAATGTGGGCGGGGTCTTGGTTTCCGGTGGTCAGGTCGCTTCGGGTTCTCGGAGTTACTTGGTTTAGCTCGTATGACCAATCCTTGGAGTGGAATTGGGATGCAGAGTCTCAGTCGGTTGAGGCAGCGGTTAGTTTGCTATCCTTGCGTCCGTTGACGGTTTATCAGCGGGCGATTGTTGTTACTAGTAAAGTTCTTTCAAGGGAGTAGTTTTTGGCTCGGCGTGCTCATAGGTTGAAGTGCAGAGTCTATCGGTATGTGATGTGTGGGAAGTATCATCCAGTTCATCGCTCCTCCATGGTTTTGCGGGTAGAGGAGGGGGGGGGGGTTGGCATCCCTGATGTTTTTACCAAGGCATTGTCTTTGTTTTGGGTGTCGTTGCGTCAGTATTTGGGGGTGGGTGGGGGCCTCAATGCGCTTGGGGTTTATTTCTGTTCAGTTCAGTTTAGCTATTTGCTTGAATTAGGGGCTAGGAGTGAGGTCGCCTTTTGTATGCCTACTGTGTATTTGTGGGTGGTTGGGATTCTGCGGGAGCTCTGTCGTGTTCCTGGGTTTTTGTCCCTGTCGTGTCGGGAGGTTTATGGGGCTCTCCTTCGTCGTGTGAGCCATCGGGTTGAGGGTTTGTTTCTGTGCTGGGATTGGGGGGGGAGATTTGGTCGGTCTTGGGTGGGCGGCATTTGGCTCCGCAGCAGCGGGAGTTTCTCTTTCATATGCTGCACGAGTCCTTGCCATCGAATGATCGTTTGTATATGCTTGGGTTGCGTTCAATCTACAATGCGTGTGCGCATTGTGGATTGGTTGAGACGCAGTTACATGTGTTTTATTTTTGTGAGAGGGTACAGGGCTTAGTTGATGGGTTGCGTGATGTGATTGCGGTGTTCCGTGGGACTGGGTTTCTGGGGGATATTTTATGCTTCCTGTTTCTTTCGTTTCCTAAGGGCTCCAGGCGGCTTCAGAACACCCTGAGTGACTTGACTGCGGATTATGTGTTTTGCGTGTGGGTTGGGCGTTTGGAGGGCTACGGGGTTCGCCGGATTATGTTTTTGTTTTTTTGCAGGGGCGGTTGCGTTTCACGTGGTGGTTGCGGCGTGCTTTTCCGGTGGAGTTTGCTGGTTGGTTCACTGACACGTGTGTTCGGGGTGATGCTTTGGGGTTGGTAGGGGGGGTCGGGAGTTTGATCAGTGTATTGGTGTGGTTGCGGTGGATTCGGGGGAGGGCTTGTTGGGTCATTTGGGCGTTTGGGTTGTGTGTATTCCCCCCGCCCCCCTGAGGGCTTCCTCGGTGGTGTGCTGTGTGTTTTTGCCTGTGTTGTGTTTTTGTGTTGCTCCTTGTGTGAATGTCCTTGTTGTTTGGGTTTGTGTGTGATTTGTGTTCCTTTTCCGGATCCTGCGTGTTCCGGTGTTTTTTCATATTGTGTGTGCTTGGCTGTGGTTCTGGACCTTGTTTCCCAGTTCCCGTGCGTCCCGGTTTTTCATCCTGTGTGTGTGTGTGTGGGTGTTTTGTTGCGTCCGGCTCCTGTATGAGCCAGTCCTTGTGTTCTGGTGTGTCTGCGTGTGTGTCTTTTCATATGTTCCACCGGCTCCTACGTGCTCCGGTGCTGTGCTCCTATTTGTGTGTGGGCTTATGCCTTGTGTGTGTGGCCCTTTTGGGTACTTTTATCCATCATGCTTAATGTATTTTTTTCCCTTGTGTTATTTTACCTAGCTTTTTTTTTTTGCTGCTGGCTTGTTATATGTGTAGCTGCTCTGTGTGTGCCTTATGCATAATTGGATTTTTTTTTTAATGTTGTATTTTTGTAAAAAAAAAATCTGGTGTATTCATGCTTTTGCATTTGTTTTTGCATACTGCTTGTTGTCATAAGAGTTCTTTTGATTCTTTACGATGCACATTGTCAGGCTTTGAATAATTTTTTTTGTATATATTGTACTTTTATATATAAAAAAACTGTGGGAATTGGGTGTTGCCAATACTGAGATGAGGCATTTTCCTTTAAACTGAGAAGGGAACATATTATGCAACATTGAACCTGTCTTGCACTTCACAACTTTAAAAGCTATCATTCAGGAAAACTTATGTAGGAAAAAGGTTAGTTGAAGGTGCAATAGGTTAACACAATGGATGAAACTGTTCTTTTCCTATTGTTAGAAGAAAATATATTTTATAATCTAAGAGAAGAAAATGTTTACAAAGGATTAAGATGAATGAGAGATCTTAACATATTAAGAGGGGTAATTTTATGAAGTTGTAGGTTGTTGTTGTTGTTGTTGTTGTTTAACATTTGCTACCTGGAACAAAAAGTTCCAGGTAGCACGGGCTATGGTGAGCCCGTAGTCAAAAAAAGTTGTAAGTATTTGAACACAGGGATTGTATATGTTGATTAAGACTGGACTTTACCCTAACCTGTGTCTTCTTGAGGTTATCTTGAGATGATTTCGGGGCTTAGCGTCCCTGCTGCCCGGTCCTCAACCAGGCCTCCTTTTTTGTTGCAAACCCCCAGGAAGCAACCCGTAGCAGCTGTCTAACTCCCAGGTACCTATTTACTGCTAGGTAACAGGGTCATCAGGATGAAAGAAACTCTGCCCATTTTTGTTTCCGCTTCCGCTGGGTATCGAACCCAAAACCTCAGGACTACTGTTACGGCCTTGAGTTTTTAACTGACTCTTTCAGGAATCCAAGGGTCAAATTTGATTCTTTTATATTCATGCAGGGACCAGTCACTCAAGTATTTTGACAGTGATAGGCCCTGAGTAATTTTGTGTGATTTCTTAATTAAATAAATATTAGAACAGTAATTGATAGGATTGGATTATGTAAGAGAGATATTTAATTAACAATACAACTTATATATATTCAAGAGCCCTGGATCCTTGTGTTTGTGTTTCTGTCTCTCCTGCCAGGCGTAGGAATAACCTTGTGGCTCACAGAGCTGGAGGGCTCTTGTGTAAATTGTATATTAATATAATATAGAGCTAGATATTAGCTATACTTAGAATTGTTAAAGTAACTAGTAATGAATGTCTGTGAAGACTTGTAATGATTGTTGCTGTACGATCAGTTGAGTATCGTCCAGGCAGCAATCTTGTGAGCACTTCCAGAGAACTGATTCCTTCTTGGCTGAGTCTGGGTACCAAGCGTCGCTCCCGACCTTGCCGGTTTCGTTCCTCACCTCTTCTCCTCCTCCTCCTCTCTTCTCTCTCCTTACTCTGTTACCAAGTTAAGTACCTAACCGTTAAGTAGTAGTGCCACCGTGTTCTAGGTTGTTTAGTGGTGTCTTCTTAAGCCAGTGTTGAGCCCAAACTTTAACTCTGGGGTGGCTTAAGGTGACCGACCACGTGTACCAATATTTACTGTGATACCTAAGTGTGTTCTAGTGTCCCTTCAGGAACGTAGACTTTACCCTAAGTTGCAGTTGTAACCCTTGTAGCCTGCCAATGTGGATTCAAGGGGGTTAACGTAAGATCGAGTGGTAAACTAATTTGTTGCATTCTTGTATTGCTGTATTTTTGTATGGGGGGTTATTAGGGGGTAATAAATAAGTTCTATGGTTATTGTTGATTCACCATTTACCCTATTTGGAAGGGAGTAGGTTGATCTCTCTTAGACAACAGATAGATTAAGAGAAGTATTATTTGTTGGGAATTGTCTTCCTTGGGGCGTTGGGCCTAACCTAACTTCCATTTTAGGAGCGCCTTGATCTCAGCCAATACCCTCACAGAACAACCACCAGTCCCTCTGTAACAACTACGAATCTGATGCGCTGTCCACTCAGCTGTCAGGCGCCCTGTATAAGAAGTATTATTGGGGATGAAGCTGATGTTGTTGTTGATATTGGAAATTATATCCTTTTCTGGGGCAGAAGAGATAATAATTTGTAAAGTAGGAGTAATATATTAAATGACGTCGTATTGTCTCGTGAACTTTGTATGTTTGCCAGTTTGAGTTGTATGTATGTCTGTGTGTTTTGAAAGTGAAAGAAATCTTGGAGAACATATAGTTGACTGGAACTCTTTCAACTTCTGTTAGAATAAACATACATGACGAATGTTAGTAAGTCTAGCTAAAGTTATGAAGCTGACTAGGTCTGAGGTATAATGAAGGAATAATACTTGACTGAACTCTACAATATTTGACAGAAGATGACATAAGTGTTGGACAAAAATGACACAGCTCTTTCCCTTGTGGCACGTTAGTAATTTATTCTCAATATAGAACGACGATCTCACTTCATGCAGGTCGGCGTTCAATCCCCGACCGTCCACAAGTGGTTGGGCACCATTCCTTTCCCCCCGTCCCATCCCAAATCATTCTCCTGACCCCTTCCCAGTGCTCTATAGTCATATTGGCTTGGCACTTTCTCGTGATAATACTCTTCCCTCCTCCTCCTCCTTCCCAGGTAAACTGAGAGTGTAGTCAGGTGTAGGGTAACAGGTGTAGGGTAACAGGTGTAGTCAGGTGTAGGCTAACAGGTGTAGTCAGGTGTAGGCTAACAGGTGTAGTCAGGTGTAGGCTAACAGGTGTAGTCAGGTGTAGGGTAACAGGTGTAGTCAGGTGTAGGCTAACAGGTGTAGTCAGGTGTAGGCTAACAGGTGTAGTCAAGTGTAGGCTAACAGGTGAAGTCAGGTGTAGGGTAACAGGTGTAGTCAGGCGTAGTGTAACAGGTGTAGTCAGGCGTAGGGTAACAGGTGTAGGCTAACAGGTGTAGGGTAACAGGTGTAGTCAGGTGTAGGGTAACAGGTGTAGTCAGGCGTAGTGTAACAGGTGTAGGGTAACAGGTGTAGTCAGGTGTAGGGTAACAGGTGTAGGCAAACAGGTGTAGTCAGGTGTAGGGTAACAGGTGTAGTCAGGTGTAGGGTAACAGGTGTAGTCAGGTGTAGGGTAACAGGTGTAGGGTAACAGGTGTAGTCAGGGGTAGGCTAACAGGTGTAGTCAGGTGTAGGGTAACAGGTGTAGTGCACTTGATGGAGTGTAATGAGGGTGTCATGTTCCGTGTGCTGGAGTATGAGGACTTACTTTAGGAGTAAGTCTTGCACTGGTCTTTGTGGACCTGCATGCAAAGTTAATAATTAAGTTGAGCGATTTGGTAAGATTGAGCTAGTTGATTTATGTTAAGTTAGGCAGGTTATGTTTGGTTAGTTAGGTTAGGTTAGGTTTGGTTAGTTAGGTTCGGTTACGTTAGGTTAGGTTTGATTAGTTAGGTTAGGTTAGTTTGGTTAGTTAGGTTAGGTTAGGTTTGGTTATAGTTAGGTTTGGTTAGTTAGGTTAGGTTAGATTAGGTTTGATTAGTTAGGTTAGGTTATGTTGGTTAGTTAGGTTAGGTTAGGTTAGGTTAGGTTAGGTAGGGTTGGTTAGGTTAGGTTAGGTTAGTTACGTTAGGTTATGTTTGGTTAGTTAGGTTAGGTCAGGTTAGGTTAGGTTGGTTTGTTAGTTAGGTTAGGTTAGGTTTGATTAGTTAGGTTAGGTTATGTTTGGTTAGATAGGTTAGGTTAGGTTAGGTTTTGTTAGCTAGGTTGGTTAGTTAGGTTAGGTTAGTTAGGTTAGGTTATGTTNCTGTGTGTCTGTATGTCTGTATGTCTGTATGTCTGTATGTCTGTATGTCTGTATGTCTGTATGTCTGTGTGTCTGTGTGTCTGTGTGTCTGTGTGTCTGTGTGTCTGTGTGTCTGTGTGTCTGTGTCTGTATGTCTGTATGTCTGTATGTCTGTGTGTCTGTGTGTCTGTGTGTCTGTGTGTCTGTGTGTCTGTATGTCTGTGTGTCTGTGTGTCTGTATGTCTGTATGTCTGTGTGTCTGGGTGTCTGTATGTCTGTATGTCTGTGTGTCTGTGTGTCTGTGTGTCTGTATGTCTGTGTGTCTGTATGTCTGTGTGTCTGTATGTCTGTGTGTCTGTGTGTCTGTATGTCTGTGTGTCTGTATGTCTGTGTGTCTGTGTGTCTGTATGTCTGTGTGTCTGTGTGTCTGTGTGTCTGTATGACTGTATGTCTGTATGTCTGTGTGTCTGTGTGTCTGTGTGTCTGTATGTCTGTGTGTCTGTATGTCTGTGTGTCTGTGTGTCTGTATGTCTGTGTGTCTGTGTGTCTGTATGTCTGTATGTCTGTATGTCTGTGTGTGTGTGTGTGTACTCTCCTAGTTGTGCTTGCGGGGGTTGAGCTCTGGCTCTTTGGTCCCGCCTCTCAACCGTCAATCAACAGGTGTACAGTTTCCTGAGCCTATTGGGCTCTATCATATCTACACTTGAAACTGTGTATGGAGTCAGCCTCCACCACATCGCTTCCTAATGCATTCCATTTGTCAACAACTCTGACACTAAAAAAGTTCTTTCTAATATCTCTGTGGCTCATTTGGGCACTCAGTTTCCACCTGTGTCCCCTCTTGCATGTGCCCCTTGTGTTAAATAGCCTGTCTTTATCTACCCTATCAATTCCCTTCAGAATCTTGAATGTGGTGATCATGTCCCCCCTAACTCTTCTGTCTTCCAACGAAGTGAGGTTTAATTCCCGTAGTCTCTCCTCGTAGCTCATACCTCTCAGCTCGGGTACTAGTCTGAATGTTTAGTACCCGAATGAATGTCTGAATGTCTGAATGTCTGTATGTCTGTGTGTCTGTGTGTCTGTATGTCTGTGTGTCTGTATGTCTGTATGTCTGTGTGTCTGTGTGTCTGTGTGTCTGTGTGTCTGTATGTCTGTATGTACTCACCTAATTGTACTCACCTAATTGTGCTTGCGGGGGTTGAGCTTTGGCTCTTTGGTCCCGCCTCTCAACTGTCAATCAACTGTCAATGTCTGTATGTCTGTGTGTCTGTGTGTCTGTATGTCTGTATGTCTGTGTGTCTGTGTGTCTGTATGTCTGTATGTCTGTGTGTCTGTATGTCTGTATGTCTGTGTGTATGTATGTCTGTATGTCTGTATGTCTGTGTGTCTGTGTGTCTGTATGTCTGTATGTCTGTATGTCTGTATGTCTGTATGTCTGTATGTCTGTATGTCTGTGTGTCTGTGTGTCTGTGTGTCTGTGTGTCTGTGTGTCTGTATGTCTGTGTGTCTTTGTGTCTGTGTGTCTGTGTCTGTATGTCTGTATGTCTGTATGTCTGTGTGTCTGTGTGTCTGTGTGTCTGTGTGTCTGTGTGTCTGTATGTCTGTGTGTCTGTGTGTCTGTATGTCTGTGTGTCTGTGTGTCTGTATGTCTGTGTGTCTGTGTGTCTGTATGTCTGTGTGTCTGTGTGTCTGTATGTCTGTGTGTCTGTGTGTCTGTATGTCTGTGTGTCTGTGTGTCTGTATGTCTGTATGTCTGTGTGTCTGTGTGTCTGTGTGTCTGTATGTCTGTGTGTCTGTATGTCTGTGTGTCTGTATGTCTGTGTGTCTGTGTGTCTGTATGTCTGTGTGTCTGTATGTCTGTGTGTCTGTGTGTCTGTGTGTCTGTGTGTCTGTGTGTCTGTGTGTCTGTATGACTGTATGTCTGTATGTCTGTGTGTCTGTGTGTCTGTGTGTCTGTATGTCTGTGTGTCTGTATGTCTGTGTGTTTGTATGTCTGTGTGTCTGTGTGTCTGTATGTCTGTATGTCTGTATGTCTGTATGTCTGTGTGTGTGTGTGTGTACTCTCCTAGTTGTGCTTGCGGGGGTTGAGCTCTGGCTCTTTGGTCCCGCCTCTCAACCGTCAATCAACAGGTGTACAGTTTCCTGAGCCTATTGGGCTCTATCATATCTACACTTGAAACTGTGTATGGAGTCAGCCTCCACCACATCGCTTCCTAATGCATTCAATTTGTCAACAACTCTGACACTAAAAAAGTTCTTTCTAATATCTCTGTGGCTCATTTGGGCACTCAGTTTCCACCTGTGTCCCCTATTGCATGTGCCCCTTGTGTTAAATAGCCTGTCTTTATCTACCCTATCAATTCCCTTCAGAATCTTGAATATGGTGATCATGTCCCCCCTAACTCTTCTGTCTTCCAACGAAGTGAGGTTTAATTCCCGTAGTCTCTCCTTGTAGCTCATACCTCTCAGCTCGGGTACTAGTCTGAATGTCTAGTACCCGAATGAATGTCTGAATGTCTGAATGTCTATATGTTGGTATGTGTGTATGTCTGTATATCTGTATGTCTGTATATCTGTATGTCTGTATATCTGTATGTCTGAATGTCTGTATGTTATATGTTGGTATGTCTGTATGTTATATGTTGGTATGTCTGTATGATATATGTTGGTATGTCTGTATGTCTGTACGTCTGTATGTCTGTATATCTGCATGTCTGAATGTCTGAATGTCTGAGTGTCTGAATGTCTGTATGTCTATATGTTGGTATATCTTGTGACGGTAAAGTAGTGGAGTATGGTGTTCGGCAGTCTTCCACTGGCAGATGTCAAAGCCAGGCCACATAATAAAGTAGAACAAAAAAAAAAAAAAGGAAAAAAAATGACTGCTTGTCTGATAATCTGTGGTAATGTAAGGGAAGAGACACGAAAAATAATAAACAATGACCTTTAATTATGCTAGAAAACAAATTTAAATAAAGACAATACCTTGGCTGAATAATGTGCAAGATAACAAGTGAAAAATAACTAAACATAAAAATGAATTACGTTAACGGGAGGATAAATGACATACAATAATGGTTAATATAAAAATAGTGCTGGGAATATATGAGCAAGCTAACAACCGCTATTTGATCACTCAAGGTGAGTCAACTAGATGTTATCAGCCAGAGCACAAGATATATTCTGATGGTGGTACTGCCAGTCGACCCCAACGTTGCCTTGGCGTGGAACGTGGTTGGTGCAGGGCTGGAGTGGCGTGTTCTCGAACGGCCAATGGGAATGTAGGAAGGCCGACAACTCAGTAGTTTGAGACTGGGACTGCAGCAGTAGAAGGGTCGGCGCGGAGACCAGGTGTGCAGGAGAGGGGGGAGGGGGAGTGCAGGTGCGTGTGGCTGTCTTGATATATACGTTTAAGCTACTGTAAAACATATCTTTAATGTTGTTGGGAACGTGATGTATATCGGGAAGAGCAGGCTCAATCTCTGGGAAGAGATTATCGTCACAACTCTCCCCCGAAGCCTGCGGTTCCGGTGAAGTCACGTTCTCGGGAGGTAGAGTGGGAGGTGGAGCAGGCTCTACCTCAGTGATGCTGGAGAGGGCGTCTGATATGATGTAGTCAGACTTCTGGGTGTAGCAATCTCCAGACTGAAATGATGCAGCTGGCAAGCCCATTATAGAAGTAGTCGATGGTTGAGTTGGGCTGGCTGTAGGAAGTGAAGATGGTTGTGGTCCATGTAGATGGTGGTGGACCGAGTACTTTGCAGGTATAGAGCAAAGTGTTGCCTGCTCAGGACGATGAGTAGCTCCTTGTTGCTCGTGGTGTCGTTTATGGTAGTTAGTACGTAGAGTCTCTTCGCCTTGTTGTACCAGGTCACCCACGTTGCCATTACCACTGGCGTCGATATGGAGGATGGGAGACTTGGTGATATCTGGCGAGGCGAGAGATGTATTAGAATATGATAGAGGAGCACAATTACTGATCTGAAAGTGATTATGGATGTCAGTAAGGATTTCTGAATTAGAAAGCGCTGTCTCAGTGTCAGTGCTTTCGGAAGGAGAAGCAGGGAAGGTCTCACTGTGGCTGTATGGACCTGTAAAGGTGGAATAGGTGGTTAGCACAGTGGGAGGAACACCATGGTAAAGTTTGAGCAGGTTGATGTGGCACAGCTGGGTCTTCCGCCGCCTATCGGGGGTCTCGAGAACGTAGTTGAAGTTGTTCCGGCACTCCTTAACACAGTAGGGTCCTGAAAACCTGTTTTGTAAAGGAGAACCTGGGATAGGGAAATAGGCAAGAACTAAGTCTCCCGGTTTAAGCTTCCTTACTTGGCAGTGTTGGTCGTAACGAGTCTTCATCCTCTCTTGGGCTTTCTGTAGGTTGTTGCTGGCAAAGGAATGAACCCTCTCTAGAATGTGTCGGAGGTTTTGAAGAAACTGGGGCACATTCTGATGCTCACTGAAGGTGGCATCACATAGAGAATCCTTGAAAGCCTTAAGAGGTGTATATACGGCACTTACGTCCGTAGAGCATCTCATAAGGAGATACTCCTAGTGACTCGTTGGGAAGACTTCTGAAAATACACATGATGAGATCAAGTTGCCTATCCCAATCCTTTGAGGTCTCATTACAAAACTTTTTAAGAGTGCCTTGATAGTCTGATGACTACGCTCGAGAGAACCCTGTGAAGCAGGATGATAGGGGCTGGACAGTACCTGTTTGATGTTGAACTCCTCCAGAGTCCGTTTGAAGAGATCACTGGTGAAGTTGGTGCCACAGTCACTCTGAATCTCCCTCGGAAATCCATATTGGGTGAAGATTTTCAGTAAATTCTTCACCACGGTAGCAGCCGTAATATTTTTCACTGGAACTGCTATCGGGAATCTGGTGGTAGGACACAGGATGGTTAAGATATAGGCGTTGCCGGCACTGGTCCGAGGCAAAGGACCAACACAGTCAATAATAAGTCTGTGGAATGGTTCCTCAGGCACCTGGATGGGTGTCAGTGGTGCTCTGGGAATTGAAACGTTCGGTTTACCTGCTTTCTGACACACGTGGCATTGTTGAATTACTGCTTTACGTCATTAACCATACCTGGCAGTAGTAGTCTTGGTGAATCCCATGGTATGTCTTGTTAAACCCGTAGTGTGATAGAGCTCC
>WNGS01167104.1:8201903-8204853 GCA_020271785.1 Procambarus virginalis | reverse complement strand
TATTAAGTTTAAACACTAGATTATGGTTTAAAAGAAATGAGACTTAATATTTACGTGTTGTTGATGACGTCTGTAGATATGATAGAGCCAGTAGGCTCAGGATTCTGTACACCTGTTGATTGACAGTTGAGAGGCGGGACCAAAGAGCCAAAGCTCAACCCCCGCAAGCACAATTAGGTGAGTACAATTAGGTGAGTACACACACACACCACACACACACACACACCACAGGGCCAGGTAGCCTGGTGGATAGCGCGCAGGATTCGTAATTCTGTGGCGCGGTTCGATTCCCGCACCCGGCAGAAACAAATGGGCAAAGTTTCTTTCACCCTGAATGCCCCTGTTACCTAGCAGTAAATAGTACCTGGGAGTTAGTCAGCTGTCACGGGCTGCTTCCTGGGGTGTGTGTGTGTGGTGTAAAAAAAAAAAAAAAGTAGTTAGTGTAGTTAGTAAACAGTTGATTGACAGTTGAGAGGCGGCCCGAAAGAGCAAAGCTCAACCCCCGTAAAATACAACTAAGTGAATAAAACTAAGTGAATACACACACACACACACACATACACACACACACAACGTGTGTGGAAATCGGGAAGAGCAGGGTAGAATGGCAAGGAGAAATAACTAGGCTTACTAAGGAATTTGGCAGGAATAGGGAAGCTTGGCAGGGGAAGGGGGAGTAGTAGTAGGTGGAGTAGCGGGAGTTGGAGGGGTGGGGGTCAGCCAGGGAGGGGGCCACCAGCATGACCCTGAACTGAGAAAGAGGACAATCATAATCCATGGATTGCTTGAAGCCAGGGCACCATCGAGGCAGGAAAGGATGGAGATTGAGGATTTGGAGCTACAGGGGATTTTGAGAGACATGAGAGCCCATATGGCAGGGAATGAGGTGCAAGTCCACCGACGCATTGGGCCATACAACTGTAACAGGAAACGTCCTGTCCTGGTACAGTTCACTAACGAAGAGGCAGTGGATTAGTGCTGGCTCCTGCCCTTCACGAGGCAGGAGCCAGCACTCTTAGTCAGTCAGCGGCTGGCTTCCGGCGAGGGCGGATGTATCACTCCCCCCCCCCCACCCCCAAGGAAGTCCTTCTATCTCTACTCTCTTATTTCAGCTCACTGCCTTCATAAAATATATATACTATATACATAAACACTTGCCATGATCGCTGAGCACACGATCAAGCACAGGCAACAACTGTTATATTAGCTTAACTGCAGAATTTGCATCTGGAGGGCGTTCGGTCAGCTGCGGCTCCAAGATGTCGTCCGCCCCTATGACATCCAAGCAGGTCTCTTTATATTGCTTCACAGCTCTTCTGCTCTTGACATTAAGACATTTGGTACATCCGGTACCGGACATTATGTACATTGTCTTCCACAGGCTTCGCACATAAACGCCTGCTTGATTACCTCCTGTTGAAGGAGCACACAACTAGGGGTTCCTTCTTTGTCAGGAGCTCGACAGAGCGCAACCTTCCCTCACGACTTCTGTTGCTCAAGTAAGGTCAAGATGTCCTTGCGGGCCTCACATCATATCACCAAAGCATCGACATCTCAATTCATGTCACTTTTTTATTTGTTCATCCTCTGTCCATGCTTTTAAATTATTCACTTACGTTTGTCAAGCGTTAAATATGTATTTATATATCTATACTTCCTCTGACTTCTCAATCAGGTCCAGATTGCCGAATAACTCAAACTGAGGTAGACTTTCTTCAGGCTACCTGGGGTAATAACACTGCGTATGTGTGATTGAAAGTGCACACAAGTTTATGTGAGTGAATGTGTTTAAAAAGATTGTGTACGTGAGTGTTCTTTTTCTATTTGGATGTGTGGGTGTACTCGTTCTTGCGTGTGTTTTCGCGTCCCTGTTTGCGTGAGACAGGAGGGAGTGGTAGAGACGGATGGTGAGGAGTGTAGAGGTCGAAAGAATCCACAGGGTGCCTACCAGTACCCAAGTGATGTCACAGAGTGAGGTCCTTGCCTCTGGTCCCAATCAAGATTACTTTGTAGTTATTGAATGAAATGCAAAGTAGTGGTTATGTTATGATTTTATAAGAACATTGTAGACTGTTGAAGGCTTCAGAGAGATACATACCAGTCGACCACCCTCACTACAAGCACAGTTAGGTAAGACTCAGGGCGGGGCACTGCTCCTCCAGCTTCCAGCGAAGTATTGCACCGGTGTTCCCACTACAACTTGTTTTTGTTTTATCTGAGAGTGATTTTTTATCCAAATCTTGTTTTTGTTTAATGTACGTGTGTGCATGTGTGTGTGTACTCATCTAGTTGTGCTGGTGGGGATTGAGCTCTGGCTCTTTGGCCCGCCTCTCAACTGTCAATCAACTGGTGTACACATTCCTGAGCCTACTGGGCTCTATCATACGTACATTTGAAACTGTGTATGGAGTCAGCCTCCTACACATCACTGCCTAATGCATTCTATATGTTAAAAACTCGGACACTGAAAAAGTCTTCTAACGTCCCTGTGGCTCATTTGGGGACTCAGTTTCCACCTGTGTCGCCTTGTTCGAGTACCCCCCCCCCCCGTGTTAAACAGTTTACCTTTATTTACCCTGACGATTTCTCTTAGAATTTTGTAAGTAGTAATCATGTCTCCGCAAGCTTCCCATTCTTCCAGTGACGTTAAGTCCATTTCTTGCAGCCTTTCCTCATAACTCATGCCTCTTATTTCTGGGAGTAGCCTAGTGGCATACCACTGAATTTTTTCAAGCTTAATCCTATGCTTGACAAAGTACGGGCTCCGTGCAGGGGGCCGCATATTCACAGAAACAGGGCCTCCTGGTTTCCAATGCCTAGCTTCATTACCTTACATTTACTTGGTAGAACTGTAGTAGCCATTTGTTGGACCATTCATTCAGTTTCTCTAGATCATCTTATAACCTCACACTATCTTCCTCTGACTTAATCCTCTTCATAATTTGGCATC
>WNGS01167104.1:8181903-8196903 GCA_020271785.1 Procambarus virginalis | reverse complement strand
TTGTGAAGATTACCTTTGATGGTAGGACCCTTCCGCCCTGTCATTCTTGCTGGTGACAGATGCTCCGTTCAGGCGTACATTCCCTCTCATAGTCTTTGTAATAAGTGCTGGAAGTTCGGGCATAGTGCCCTCAAATGCACAAGTCTTGTATCTCTATGCCTCATGTGTGGGGACGATGACCACTCTAAGACAGAGTACTCTTCTCCCCAGGCTCGCTGCCTCAATTGCGGTGAGGCCCACCCTACCTTCTCCCGAGCGTGTATACACTACAAGCTTGAGGAAGCCATCCTCAACTTGAAACACCGGGATCGTTTGACTTTTCTTGAAGCGAGACTCCAAGTCTGCCATCTCCATCCTTTCACTGGCGTATCTTATGCTCGTGTGATGCGTTCTACCTCTCCTCGTCCTTCCCACCTTACTCAGTCACACAACCATTTCCAGGCCTTGGACCCGGACACGCCCACCGCCTCCTGCCCCGTTTCTTTGCGTTCTGTCCGAGGGATCTCCCTCCTGGTTCTCCATCTGGAGTTTCCCTCTTTCCTACCCAGTCTGCCATGTCTCCTGTGTCTTCTTGCCCATCTTCCCCAAATTCTTCATCCCAAGGCTCCCCCCAGTCTCTTGGCCCTCCATGCCGCCTGTCTGTCCAGGCTGTTGTCCATCATCCTCCCAGAAATCTTCATGTTGTTCGCTCCCGTTCTTCTTCTCCTGTAGAGACCATTGAGTCTCGCCCAGTACGTTGTTGCTGGAACACCTGTCTTTTTGAGTCATAAACGTAAGCCTGGATTCTCTCCTTCCTCCTCTCCAGTGGGTACGAAGGCATCGCTTTCTTCCTCGCCCCCACCTCTGACTCTATTGCTACGTCCCCTCCCATTTCTGTGGACGGACCCCCTGTCTCCAGCCTGTTGCTAAAGGTTTCCTTAGCTCCCGATTCCCTCTCTGTTGCTGCCATTGCTGAGGTGCGCTCCCCGGTTTCTGCCCCCCCTTCCTTCTTCTACTGTCCTTGACCGACGCTCTCGGTTGTCTCGACCTCCTCCACACCCCATCCGTCTGCCTCTGGTCTGTCCTCCCGCTCCCTTCCCTCCATCATTACTAAGTTTACCCATGCTCCCTAACCCTGATTTTGCTGACCCTGATCCTGAGCTTATTTAATATACTGTGTTATTCTTTACCTTTGTTTCGTCATTGTTCTCTGTTGTTGTCTTATCTCTTTTTGATAATATCTATTCTTCATTGGAATATTCGTGAATTTTATGCCAACTTCCATGAACTCCAACTTCTGATTACACAATTTTCACCACTTTGTGTTTGTCTCCAGGAGCCAATGCTTGGTGCTCGTCCTGGTCACTTTCGTGGTTATTCGTTTCTTTGTCCCCCCCCCCCCCCCGGCTCTTGCTGGGGCCCATAACTATACTGCTCTCTTGATTCGTTCTAATATTATGGTATACAGTCTTTTCCATTTATCTCCCATAAATGTACAGCTATCCCTTCCTGATCTGATGCACCTCCTGGACTTCTTGCCAGAGCTGGTGCTCCTTTTGGGTGATTTCAACTGTCAATGTACCCTCTGGGGTGATGTTCTGACAAATACCCGAGGCCGCCTTCTCGAACCGTTCGTCGTTTCTTCTTCCCTGTCTTCTGAATTCTGGTGAGCCCACTCATGGGGACTCTCGAACTCGCACCCTTTCCTGTTTTGATCTTTCTCTGCTCGTCGTCTCTTTACTTAGGTCTCACGTGGCGGGTCCTTGATGACCTCCATAACAGTGACCATTTCCACATCCTCGTTTCCTTTTTCTCTTTTCACCCCTTGTTCTCCTTCCCTATGTGGCAGTTTGCCAAGGCTGACTGGAACCTATTCACCCACTGTGCTACTCTCTCCGACCTCTCCACTCTGCCACAAGAATCCCCACAATGCTTTTATTTAGTTTCCAAAGGCAAGTGCGGTGGCCTGTAAGACCATCCTTACAGCTAAACGTGAGAGTTGGAAATCTTATGTTTCCACCATTACGTCCGATATTCCTCTGCCTCAAATCTGGAAGAAGATCCTCAAGATTGTGGGTAAGTTCATTCCAGATGTCTCGCCGGTTCTTCACCTCCGTGGTACTCTTGTAGCGGACCCAGTGAAGGTCACGACCGAACTGGGTACCCACTTTTCGACTGTTAGCTCCGGTTCTCATCATCCTTAATCCTTCCTTCTTCGTAAACCTGTTCTTGAGTCTTGCCTTAGATTTCCGCACTCCTCTCCACCTTCCTTATAACGATCTTTTCTCTCTATCTGAACTTCAGTCTGCCCTGGCCCACTGTGGTTCTCCAGCAGCAGGCTCTGATGACATTCATGATGTGCTGCTTCGCCATCTTCCTCCAAGTGCATCTCAGTATTTACTAAATCTTTATAACCAGGTCTGGGAGTCGTCGTCAGTCCCTGAGGACTGGCTTGATGTTCTTCCGATGCCGTTGTTCTCCCTATTCGGAAACTGGGGTCTCTCGGGACATCCCCAAAGAACATCCGCCCTATTGCCCTCACGAGTTGTTTGCAAACAACTTTGAGCGTATGGTTAATGTTCGTCTGATGTCGTTCTTGGAACACTATTACTACCTTCCCCCCTTCTCAATTTGTTTTTTGCAAATGCCGCAGCACGACTGATGTACTGGTGAACTTGGAGGTCTATATTCGTACTGCTTTTGCTGCGAAGACCTCCGTTGTTGCTGTCCTTTTTGACCTGGAAAAGGCTTATGATGCTGCCTGGAGATACCATATTCTATCCCAACTTCGTTCTTTTGGCCTTCGTGGTAATCTCCTTCTCTCGTCGTTCCTTTAGATTGAGGCTTGGTGCCATTCTCTCTGCCTCTTTTCGGCAATACGAAGGTGTACCCCGAGGTAGTGTTCTGAGCACTACTCTTTTTCTGGTTGCCCTCAATGGTCTTCTTTCCTTCCTTCTTTCTGGCGTCTTCTCCGCTCTCTATATCGACGATCTTACTCTTTGCTGACGAGGTGATGATTTGCCTCTCCATCAAAGGCGGCTTCAACTTGTGATTGATGCGGTGTCGTCTTGGGCCACCAATCATGGCTTCAAGTTCTCTGCAACCAAGACTTGTGCTATGACTTTTATTCTGAAGAATGTCGTTCTTCGTCCCTCGTGGTTATTTTATGGCCATCCCCTTGTGTATAAAGATTCTGTTAAGCTTTTGGGGTTGATCTTTGGCACTCGTTTGTCTTGATCGCCCCCATATCTCTTACCTCCAAGTTGAATGCTCTCAGACCCTTAACCTACTTAAGGTTTTGTCCCATGCTTCTTGGGAAGCGGATAAGTGCACGCTCCTCTCTTTGCATTCCTCTCTCCTACTGTCTAAACTCGATTATAGTTGCCCTGCTTACTCTTCTGCTTCTCCTTCTACTCTCTGCCGTCTTGATCCTTTGCACCATACTGGGTTGTGCCTCACCTATGGTGCCTTTTGTTCGATTCCTACCCTCAGCCTGTACATTGACACTGGCCTCTGTCTCTCCAGGACCGCCGAGATCTTTACTGTCTTCGCTATCTTGCATTGTCCTTACAACACCCTCACTCTCGCATATGTCGTGCTTAGAATTTTTCCCTTCCTGTAGTTCCTGTTCCCCTTCACCACCTCCCTATTTCTGTCAGGTTGTCTCGCCTGCAACATTCTCTTTCGGTTAGTATTACTAATATTTCTCCTCATGTTGTTCCGTCCTTGCCCCCATGAAGGGTCCCCCCCTTCCTAAATATTGCAAATCCCTGACCCACATTACTAAAGCTTTAACCCTCCTACAGTTCTGAAATACCTTTTCCTTGAACACTCTTCTTCACACTCCCACTCCATTTCTATTTTCACCGATGGGTCTAAGTCTGGAGACGGTGTAGGCGACTCTATTGTTTCTCCTGATCACACATATATGTGTCGCCTGCCTCCAGAGACTAGCATCTTCACGGCAGAACTTTAAGCTATTCACTATGCTCTTTGTCTTCCTGCTCACTCGCTGTCAGTCCTCCTTTGTGGTTGTAGTTAACTCTCGTAGTGCCCTCATGGCTCTGGAGTCCTTCAATCCAATCCATCCGGTGGCAGTCGAGATTCAACATTAGCTGTTTCTTATCTCCAGTAGATTTAAGACAGTTGTATTTTGCTGGGTTCCCAGCCATAACGGTGTGTCTTTAAATGAGTGTGCGGACGCTGCCGCTAAGGAAGATCTCCCGAAAAGATATTCTTTATTCCGACTTTTACCCAGTTATTCAATCCTCCATCCTTTGTGATCTACTTAGCCACGAGTATTTGTCATCTACTTAGCAATGAGTATTTGTGATCTACTCGCCAGCGAGTATTTGGGATCTACTCACCAGCAAGTATTTGTGATCTACTCACCAGCGAGTATTTGTGATCTACACACCAGCGAATATTCGTGATCTATTTACCAACATGTATTTGTGATCCACTTAGCAACGAGTATTTGTGATCCACTTAGCAACGAGTATTTGTGATCTACTCACCAGGAAGTATTTGTAATCCACTTAGCAGCGAGTGTATGAGATCCACTTACAGACGAGTATTTTTGATCGACTTACACACGAGTATTTGTGATCCACTTCCCCCTTCCCTGTCCGGCTCGTTGTTGCAGGGAGGGGGGGGGGGGTTGGTGGGTGGCTGCTGGAGTGTGATGCTCTATTAGACAGTCCTCTGTCCTTTTGTGGCCTTATACTGCTGCTGCTGTCCTCACTAATTTTCCCAGACAACTGTTCCTTTTCCTTTTGTTTCGTTTTTCTCCCCCCCCCCCTTCTCTTTTCTAATATCATTTCCCGCTGACCTTTTGCCTGTTTTGATCATTCTTTTGGCCTTCGTTTGTTTTGACACCCAGGTGTTTGAGGAGGCATACCCCTCGTCTCGAGTGAGGGGACCCTTTTATTGTCACTCCTCCTTTCGTCACTGAATTCGATCTCGACGGAGTGACAGTTCTTAAGGTGGCGTTTGTGGGGCGTATACTCATGACACACCCCTAGGGAGCCCCAGCAAGATCGGCAATATGTCTTTTGTTGGGTGTCCTGCCTCAAATTGTGTCTCCATGGTGGGTGTGGGGGCACATTCATGAATGAACGTCTTTCCTCTCGTCTCTATGTCGAACTGTGTTCCTCTTATATCTTCTCGGGCTCGTGGGGTGGGCGCCCCCGAGTCAGACTGTGTTGGAAGACCGGGCTCTGTAGCCCCTTTTGCATTGAGCCCCGACCTTGCTCCGTCTTTGACCTTCCTGATTATTCCCCTCGGCTCCCCTCCCTCCTCTGTGGTTGGGTCGAGCCACAAGCCCCCAGTGGTGACCACCTCGTCCCCTGGCATGGCTCAGTCACTCATTGTGACTTTTGTGCCTTTTAACACCTCTGTCTCTGGGGGTTTTCAACGCCGTCCGCGCTACGGCCGCACTAGCACGATCCCTTCCCATACTGATGCATACCACACCTTGTTTAGTCCCGCTTTGTGGGGCCAAATACTTTGATCTCTGGATTCCACACCTGACGATTTCTCCCTCCCTCTTCGCAGCTTGTTGATTCTGTAGGTGCCTCTGTTACTTTCGACCCCACCCGTCTCGGTACACGTGTCATTGCTGCACCTTCTCAGGATTCAGCCACCCACTTGGCCGCCTTATCCTGCCTTGGCCGCCTTATCCTGCCTTGGCCGCCTTATCCTGCTCCAAGAATGCTTGGTTGAATGCCAGTGTTGGCACTATTCTCCTCCCGCCCCATGTGGCGACTGGTGTTCGGAATCTACAGGACTGCCACGATGATATTTGGCATATCCTCGAAGCCCAGGGCCATTCTGTCCTCCAGGTAGACACGTTTACTCGTCCCCCTCGTGGTCGTCGCCGGACAGGGTGGACATGGTGTGAGGGGGGGGACAGGGTGGACATGGTGTGAGGTGGACAGGGTGGACATGGTGTGAGGGGGGACAGGGTGGACATGGTGTGAGGGGGGACAGGGTGGACATGGTGTGAGGGGGGGACTGGGAGGACATGGTGTGAGGGGGGACAGGGTGTGCATGGTGTGAGGGGGGGACTGGGAGGACATGGTGTGAGGGGAGACAGGGTGGACATGGAGTGAGGTGGACTAGGTGGACATGGTGTGAGGTGGACAAGGTGAACATGGTGTGAGGGGTGACAGGGTGGGTATTAGTGAGGGGGGTGGGAGGTTGGATGATCATTTGAGTGGGGACAGGGAGGGTTCAGGGTAGGGAGGGTCTCTATGGGGAGGTAGGTGGGACGTTGCCCCCCCCACCTCCTCTCTGGGGTTGCTGGGATGCTGGTTGGGGGTTTACCCTCTCACCTCCGGGAATGTTGTATTGGGGACCATGATTTCTTGGTTCTCTCCTCTCTCCCAGTGCTTCTTCCTTGCATCTGCTGCCATGCCTCTCTCTTCCGTCATCATGTCCCTCTGCAGGAATTCTTTTTTGTATCCTCTCCCAATTAACAGTTGGCTCTTCCTGGCTAGAATTTCCTCCTTAGTGGTCTCGTTTGTGAACACTATCTTTATGAGGCCGTCTCTGTCCATCTTGTACCAGCCTAGCCTGAAAAACCTTCTCTGTGCTTTGTTCAGCCTCTTCCATCTGTAACCCCTTTAAGATATTTCTCACTGCCACTTTTCCATTATCTTTCCATTCTGTCATACTGGAGCCTTCTTGTTGTTTAATGCCCACTGCTACCACTGATCTTTTTCTTTACATCAGCTGACTAGTGCATCCTGCTGCTTTCTGTGAGGTAACTGCTTTCATGGCTATTTCCTTCACTGTGGACATTGCTTCTGAACTCTTTCTTTGCATTTCTGCAAATGTTGCATGTACAGTGGCAGTTCCGTCCAATGATACATTTCCATCTTCTTTTGGTATTATCTGATGCTGAGCCTGAATAGGGGTTCTCTTTGAAGCTTCTTATATCCTCCTTTTGCTGCTATCAGCTCCTATTGCAGGCTGCTTATCGTATTCTTCATTGCATGCATCTCCCTTCTGGTTTCCTCCCAAGCTTGGATGAACATCTCCTTCATTGAGTCACTCTGACTTTTCCCCCTGCCATTGGCATGTTTTCTTGCCATGTTTGTTCCTTTTTCTGTTATGTTGTGATAGGGTTAATTAGGAAGGAGCAGAGAGAGAAAAAGAAGGAAAATAGTTGACAGTATGAGTGTGTGTGTGTGTGCATGTACTCACTTATTTGTACTCACTTATTTGTGCCTGTAGGATCGAGCATTGACTCTAATATTGCATGTGTGTGCGTGTGTGTGTATGCGTGTGTGTGTATGTGTATACTCGCCTAGATGTACTCACCAGGTTGTGCTTGTGGGGGTTGAGCTCTGGCTCTTTGGTCCCATCTCTAAACTGCCAATCAACTGGTGTAAAGATTCCTGAGCCTATTGGGCTCTATCATATCTACACTTGAAGCTGTGTATGGAGTCAGCCTCCACCACATTACTGCTTAATGCATTCCACCTGTTAACTACTCTGACACTAAAGAAGTTCTTTCTAACGTCTTTGTGGCTCATCTGGGTACTCAGTCTCCACCTGTGTCCCCTTGTTCGCGTACCACTCGTGTTAAAACATTTATTCGTATCTACCCTGTTAATTCCCCCGAGAGTTTTTTAGGTAGTGATCATGTCTCTTCTTACTTTTCTGTCTTCCAGTGTCGTGAGGTGCATTTCCCGCAGCCATTCCTCGTAACTGATGCCTCTTAGTTCTGGGACTAGCCTATTGGCATACCTCTGAACTTTTTTCAGCTTTGTCTTGTGCTTGACAAGGTACGGGCTCCATGCTGGGGCCGCATACTCGAAGATTGGTCTTACATATGCGGTGTACAAGGTCCTGAATGATTCCTTACACAGATTCCTGAACGCTGTTCTGATGTTAGCCAGCCTCGCATATGCCGCAGATGCAATTCTTTTTATGTGGGCTTCAGGAGACAGGTTTTGTGTGATATCAACTCCTAGATCTTTCTCTCTGTCTGTTTCATGAAGTACTTCATTTCCTATTCGGTATCCTGTGTCTGGCCTCCAGTTTCCATTGACTAGTTTCATGACCTTGCATTTACTCTGGTTGAACTTTAGTAGCCATTTTTTGAACCATTCATTCAGTCTGTCTAGGTCATCTTGTAACCTCCTACTATCATCCTCTGTTTTAATTCTCCTCATAAGTTTTGCATCATCAGCAAACAATGAGAGGAACGAGTCTATACCCTCTGGAAGATCATTTACATATTTCAGAAACAGTATAGGTCCAAGGACTAAACCCTGCGGGACTCCACTGGTGACGTCTCGCACGTGTGTGTGTGTGTGTGTGTGTGTACTCACCTATATTTACTCACCTATATGTGTCTGCAGGATCGAGCATTGACTCTTGGATCCCGCCTTTCGAGCATCAGTTGTTTACAGCAATGACTCCTGTCCCATTTCCCTATCATACCTGGTTTTAAAATTATGAATAGTATTTGCTTCCACAACCTGTTTTAAGTGCATTCCATTTTCCCACTACTCTCACGCTAAAAGAAAACTTCCTAACATCTCTGTGTCTCATCTGAGTTTCCAACTTCCATCCATGTCCCCTCGTTCTGTTACTATTCCGTGTGAACATTTCGTCTATGTCCACTCTGTCAATCCCTCTGAGTATTTTATACGTTCCTATCATGTCCCCCCTCTCCCTTCTTCTTTCTAGTGTCGTAATTTTACAGTTCCTCAGGCGCTCCTCATACCCCATCCCTCGTAGCTCTGGGACGAGTCTCGTTGCAAACCTCTGAACCTTTTCCAGTTTCATTATATGCTTCTTCAGATGGGGACTCCATGATGAGGCGGCATACTCTAAGACTGGCCTCACGTAGGCAGTGTAAAGCGCCCTAAATGCCTCCTTACTTAGGTTTCTGAATGATGTTCTAACTTTTGCCAGTGTAGAGTACGCTGCTGTCGTTATCCTATTTATATGTGCCTCAGGAGTTAGATTAGGTGTTACGTCCACACCCAGGTCTCTTTCGCGCGTCGTCACAGGTAGGCTGTTCCCCTTCATTGTGTACTGTCCCTTTGGTCTCCTATCTCCTAGTCCCATTTCCATAACTTTACATTTGCTCGTGTTGAATTCCAGTAGCCATTTCTCTGACCATCTCTGCAACCTGTTCAGGTCCTCTTGGAGGATCCTGCAATCCTCATCTGTCACAACTCTTCTCATCAACTTTGCGTCATCCGCAAACATCGACATGTAGGACTCTACACCCGTAAACATGTCGTTAACATATACAAGAAATAGAATTGGTCCCAGCACCGATCCTTGTGGTACTCCACTTGTTACTGTTCGCCAGTCCGACTTCTCGCCCCTTACCTCTTTGGCTCCTTCCTGTTAGGTAGTTCCTTATCCATGCTAGGACCTTTCCCCCTACCCCCCCCTGCCTCTCGAGTTTGAACAGCAGTCTCATGTGCGGTACTGTATCAAAGGCTTTTTGGCAGTCCAGAAATATGCAGTCTGCCCAACCATCTCTGTCCTGTCTTATCCTCGTTATTTTATCATAGAATTCCAGAAGGTTTGTTAGGCACGATTTCCCTGTCCAGAACCCATGTTGATGTTTGTTCACAAATCTAATGTTCTCCAGGTGTGCAACCAGTCGTAGCCTAATTATTCTTTCCAGTATTTTACAGGGGATGCTTGTCAGTGATACAGGTCTATAGTTAAGTGCCTCCTCCCTATCGCCTTTCTTGAAGATCGGCACGACATTTGCCTTCTTCCAGCAACTGGGCAATTCTCCCGACATAAGTGACTCATTAAAGATCATTGCCAGAGGCACGCTGAGGGCCTGCGCTGCTTCTTTTAGTATCCACGGTGATACTTTGTCTGGTCCAACTGCTTTAGATGCATCTAGAGTTGTCAACTGTTTCATTACCTCCTCTGCTGTCACCTCTATATCTGATAGTCTTTCATCTAGGTAACCCCTTCCAACAATGGGAGCTGCTCAGGCTCGGTAGTGAACACTCCATGGAAACTGGCATTCAGTGCTTCACAGATTTCCTTGTCACTTTCAGTAGATGCCCCCTCTGCCTTCCTTAGTCTTGTCACTTGGTCGTTCACCGACATTTTTCTTCTTATATGACTGTGTAGTAGCTTAGGTTCTTTTTTCACTTTGATTGCAATATCGTTCTCATAGTCCCTTTCCGATGTTCGTCTTATGTTAATGTAATGTTCCTAGCTCTGTTGCATCTGATCCTGTTGTCCTCTGTCCTTTGTCTTCTGTACTTCCTCCACTCCCGCCTGCTGGCATTTTTTGCTTCCTGACACTGTCTATTAAACCATGGGTNCCAGTGGACCCAAAACAGAAAATGGGGCAGTATGTCAATTTCGCCAGCCGCTACCATTTTTTGTATTACACTTTTTGCCTTGGGTAGAATATAGGTCAAAATTTTCTCAAATATAAATTAATATTATAATATATTAGCATATTGTGCATATATAGGCATAGGATAGGATAGGTTAGGTGTTTAGGTTCTGTGTGTCGGAAATCCGACACAGATAATGACATAAGTAACCCATTAAAAATTAGAGAATGGGATACTGTGACGTCATCACACAACACTAAAATTATCTTATCTCTCATCTCATTTAAACTTCAATCTAGAGTTTAAACATAATAATATAGTAATCATTAGGACTGAATATAATTAAATACATCACAGCTTGGTTCCTTAAATTAAACTCAGAATATTGAGAGAATAATATTGGAACCCCAGTGAGGAGGACGGCGTCAGTCACGTACACACTGAATGTAAACAGTCTACAGGAAACAACGAGGGCTCCCTTAGCAAGCACAACTCGTCATAGACACCCAAATTACGTGTCAACCAACCGAGTAATTGCCACAGCCCCTCTACCACCACAGGAATACCTGAGTATCCGTTTTACCAAACATCTATTTCATGTTTTGGCCATTAAATGTCTAAGATAGGTCTGGCGGTTACACTGTGGGATTAAAACCCCGAACATAGTGAGTTTACTCTTTACTACGCACACAAATATTCCATGTCACACCTGAACTTTATACCTTAATGAGCAATCCTTACAGCCTTAACTTTTTACAGGTAATGAGCGATTTGGAGTAAGAAGCTGACACAGTCAAGTTTATTACTATCCTAGCTGAACAAAGTGCCGCTGAACTCGCCGCCATTGCGTGGCACTCTGAACCACATAGGCCACACCTTAAACAGACACTGGGAAATTAGCCAGCCTGATTAGGCCAAATTAACTACACAATTAAGGTCTTATATTGTATTGAAACTGTAGAAAGAGTAGTATTAATCATAATATTAGTAGATTAAACCATCGATGGCTTAATATGTTCATATGTGGTATAATTTATATTAGAAATAAGGTAAGCAATTGCAACTTATCAATTATCCACTTGAATGTGGTGTAAGTTGCAACTGTCCCTCCAACTATGTGTAGATAAGACTCTGGCAGGCTGAATCAGAATATACAGTCCACTAGCGTCATAATAATAATAATATTGTAAGTAACAAAATGTATAATAAAAATAAATAAATGCCTGCTAGGATTTCCCACACTGTTGGCGATTATGTGTATTTTTTTAATTTTAGCATACAATCATGCAAGTTAAATACAATAAATACAATAAAACAACAGAGGAAACAGAACAACAAAGCAAAACAAAAAACCCCCGGCCAGAAGGACCGACAGCACAATACAACCATAAGCATAACTAGAGAAAACACAACAAAAACACAGCATACATCAAGACAAGAACATAACACAAAAGAGAAAACAATGTAAACAACCAATCAATGCAGGCAAATAACGACAAGAAAACAAAACATAATAACACATGAAACAAAACAAACAATCACCGGCCGGAAGGACCAACAACAAAGCACATCATGAAGTACAACATGAAATATAACAAGAAAATCAAAACATACAACAAGCCATAAATAAAAACAAAAGAAAAAAGTATAACTTTTAAGGAATAAATATAACACACAGGGCACAATAACAACACAAAACAAACACATAAACAAGAACACTCACATCAAACCACCGGCCTCGCAACACACAAAGGGAGAGGCACGAGCACATAACACATTAGGGCAAACATACAGCCAGAGGGCACACAGCACTACAGAACGCAAAGAAACAGGTAATCAGTGGACATACTTGCCCGGGGACTTGGCCAGCGGGAACCGCACATGGAACGCTTCCCAGAGCAACCACCGCCTAGGGTCTAGCTCATCCACTGGGGAAGCCATAACCTTCGGAACCCTGGCAACAAACACCCGCAAACAGGGGACCCAGATGGTATTACTGACGATGCGAGTAGTCGCCACGCATCCCCACACGACGGGAACCCGCCCAGCATGAAAGTTCTCCAGTTCATCAGACAGCATTAACTCGGCAATCATTGGCCAGTGACCCGACGGCATCATAGACGCCGGCAACACGTCCTCCAGGTCCCCAACGCGCACTCTGACAGGAGCGAACTTGACAGAGGGCACCACCACAGGGGCACCTGCGGCCACGGGCACACCACCAGAAAACTGCAGGGAACCCGGACGGTGCGCATCCTTCCGTAAGGTTACCACCAGGCCACGCCCAGGACCAGCATCTATACCATCCCTGGCAGCGGAAGCCACCACCCCCAACTGTGGAGAGCCCCTGGTGGAGAAAGAATAGAAGACTCGTCCAAGACACGGGCACCAGCACTAGCAGGCACATGGACCTCCGCCACCACTAACTCCGTAGACATGGATGAATCCGGATCCACTTCAACTCCCGAAGACCCACAGTCACTGAAGTCACCAACATCAGCCCAGGCAGAAGACGAAAGTCGGGAACGTTTAGGCTCCGGGCGGATATCGTCCGAGCCGGATGCGGACCCAGAAACACGGGCACCACCAGCCGGATGAACCGCCGCCCGACGCAGAACAGCAGCAGCCTCAACCACAGGTGGAACCGAACCGCACACAGCAGGAGGCGGCACCGCCACCCCAGCACCCATCACAGACAGAACACAAGGCGAGGGCGCAGGGCCAGGCGCAGGAGCAGAGGACGAGGAAGAGAAGAGCGCCGACGACGTACAGAGATCGCCTGGAAGATCATCGGGAGCAGCGGGGACGGGATCAGGAAGAACATCCGATGGCATGGCAACACCCGGAGGAGGTTCCTCAACAACCGAAGGAAGGACAGGTGATGCAGGGGGAGCCGCATCATCCAAAGGGGACACTCACCTCCTCACCTCCGGAGTCCTCCTCCAGAGGGAGCGGCAGGAAATCCTCTTCCTTGAACATGTTCACAGGAGCAGCCGCAGCCTCAGTGCACCTGGCAGCTTGATGGCCTAACAGGCCACAACGAAAACACGTCCGTGGTTGCCGTGCATAGTACACCCATACGTAGTACCCAAAAAGCCAGACAAAGGATGGAATGTCCGACCTCAGGCGCATCCCTAGGGTACAAATCTTGTTCTTCACACCTGCATACTTGCCAGAAGACAGCGTGTGCATCCGCACACTGACGACGGTGCCAAACCGCTGGAAGAAACGCCGGAGGAGTGTCTCGGAAAACTCCATGGGGGGCCCCATGAACACTCACATACGTCATGGCACCCCTACGATCAGATATACACAGATTCGGTGCCAATCTGCAGCTGCAAGGTACGTCCCTCGTACTGCCGGAGAAAGTCACGGTACACCGCGTCTGCCACAAACTTGATAACCACACAGTGAGCAGTTACCAGCTCAACACCGCAGATTTCCATGACCAGGATACGGAGCATGTCACTCATGACCATCTCCACGACAGGGTATCCTGCATGACCAGTAAACTCCAAACCCACAGAGTTTACCCTCACAACAGGGGGAAGATGGCCGCCCATGTCAAAAGCGCCACATCCACCAGATTATTTGTATTTGTAGTACCTACGTGAAGCATTTACAGCATTTTGGTTAAAAAAAAAACAACCCGTCCTCGACTCAAGTCCATTACATCCAGCGGTCAACCCCACAGACGCATTCATAAATTTTAACATGCTGTTCATTCAAATCTCAGCCAATAACCGAGCACAGGAGCCTAAACCAATGACAATCCAGAACATAAGTCGGCTAGGTCTGGACCTCATAATGTCAGGAAAGCGTACTCTGGGCGCCTGGAAACCTAGGGCCGGATTCATAAAGCAGTTACCCAAGCACTTACGATCTTGTGCATATTTTCTCAATCTTTGGCCGCTTGTTTACAATTATAGAACGGTGTATGAGCTCCTTAGAACTAGGAGGAGCATTATATCAAAAACAACATCTGATATGGAAGTTGTTGATGCTTGTAAACTGTTCAATGAATGTGATCCTGGCCGCCAACGATTGAGAAAATATGCAAAACTGATCATGTGATCCAACCCTTTTGTCCGGGCACACATGATACTACCCTCTGTGGGCTATATAGCTAGGAGAGTACACCCAGCACCGTGCTGGGGGCCATGTAGCTAGGAGAGTACACCCAGCACAGTGCTGGGGGCCCATGTAGACCAGCCATTAGGCTGCCTTAATAACTTTAATGGTCGCTATTTACAGGCGTCGTGAGGCAAGTTTTCCGCTCGGGAGTGGCTCCTGGTAGAGGTGTTCTCTTGTTCTCCACTTCTTGCATTTGTTCTCTTCTTTTTCACACGTTGCTGCTGTTCTAGTGTTTTTTACATGTTGTGGTTGTTCTCATGTTCTTCACAGGTTGCGTCTGTTCTGTTGTTCTTCACGTGTTTTAGGTAATCTTTTGTACTTCATATGCTGCAGATTGTCTCGTTTTTCCCATTTCACAGTTGTTCTCTTGTTCTTCAAATGTTGTAGCTATTTTTTTTGTTCTTTATATATTGCAAAGGGTCGTTTGTTCTTCACGTGTTGCAGTTGTTCTCCTATCTACACATGTTGGTTGTTTTCCTGTTCTGCGCATGTTACAGTTCTTCTCTCCCTCTTCATATGTTGCAGTGTTTTCCTTGTTCTTCAT
>WNGS01167104.1:8158843-8173711 GCA_020271785.1 Procambarus virginalis | reverse complement strand
TTGTGACAATAATCTCTTCCCAGAGATTTAGCCTGCTCTTTCTGCTAGCATCACGTTCAACACAATATTCAAGATACGTTATTCAGTGGCTTAAACGTATATATCAAGCCAGCACACGCACCTGCAACTCCCCCTCCCCCCACTCCTGCACACCTGGTCGACCCGCCAACTGCTCTCCCAGCAAACTACCGACTTGCGGCCGTCCTGCATTCTCATTGGCCGTTCAACAACACACCACTCCAGCTCCACGCCATCACATTCTCGCAAGCCATGTCAGGACCGGCAGCAGTTCTTCCGTCAGAAATATCTAGTGCTCTTGCTGTGAACACCTACTTGACTCACCTTGTGTGATCAAAAGAGGTTGATAGCTTGCGCATATATTCCCAGCACCATTTATCTTTGTATTCTTGTTAACGTAACCAGTTCCCCTTTTCAGTTTGTTATATATATTTTTACGTGTTTTATTTTACATTATTTTAAATGCCAAGGAATTGTCTTTATTTTATTTTGTTTTCTAGATTAAGTAAAGTGCATTTTTATTTTGTTTTTCGTGTATCTTCCTTACCTTACCACAGATTATCAGACAAGCAGTCACTCTTTTTTTTCCTTTTTTTTTTATAACTTACATGTATGTGTGCCCAGCATTGACATCTGCTATTGGAAGACTGCCGACCACCATTTCCAACACGTTACCGTCACAATATAGTATATAATATATAAGATATATATATATATAATATATTATCTATATATATCTATCAATAGATATATAGGATATATATATGAAAATGAAAACTCACACCCCAGAAGTGACTCGAACCCATACTCCCAGGAGCAACGCAACTGGTATGTACAAGACGCCGCCTTAACCACTTGACCATCACGACCGGACAAATATGAGGTGATAGCCGAAGCTATTTGAACCACCTCACCGCCGGCACTCGGATGGTTATCTTGGGCATAGCATTTTACCAAATCACCTCATTCTTTGGGGCACACGTGAGGAACACAAATGCGAACAAGCCTGAATGGTCCCCAGGACTATATGCGAATGAAAACTCACACCCCAGAAGTGACTCGAACCCATACTCCCAGGAGCAACGCAACTGGTATGTACAAGACGCCTTAAACCACTTGACCATCACGACCGGACAAAATGAGGTGATAGCCGAAGCTATTTGAACCACCTCACCGCCGGCACTCGGATGGTTATCTTGGGCATAGCATTTTACCAAATCACCTCATTCTTTGGGGCACACGTGAGGAACACAAATGCGAACAAGCCTGAATGGTCCCCAGGACTATATGCGAATGAAAACTCACACCCCAGAAGTGACTCGAACCCATACTCCCAGGAGCAACGCAACTGGTATGTACAAGACGCCTTAAACCACTTGACCATCACGACCGGACAAAATGAGGTGATAGCCGAAGCTATTTGAACCACCTCACCGCCGGCACTCGGATGGTTATCTTGGGCATAGCATTTTACCAAATCACCTCATTCTTTGGGGCACACGTGAGGAACACAAATGCGAACAAGCCTGAATGGTCCCCAGGACTATATGCGAATGAAAACTCACACCCCAGAAGTGACTCGAACCCATACTCCCAGGAGCAACGCAACTGGTATGTACAAGACGCCTTAAACCACTTGACCATCACGACCGGACAAAATGAGGTGATAGCCGAAGCTATTTGAACCACCTCACCGCCGGCACTCGGATGGTTATCTTGGGCATAGCATTTTACCAAATCACCTCATTCTTTGGGGCACACGGAACACAAATGCGAACAAGCCTGAATGGTCCCCAGGACTATATGCGAATGAAAACTCACACCCCAGAAGTGACTCGAACCCATACTCCCAGGAGCAACGCAACTGGTATGTACAAGACGCCCTTAAACCACTTGACCATCACGACCGGACAAAATGAGGTGATAGCCGAAGCTATTTGAACCACCTCACCGCCGGCACTCGGATGGTTATCTTGGGCATAGCATTTTACCAAATCACCTCATTCTTGGGGCACACGTGAGGAACACAAATGCGAACAAGCCTGAATGGTCCCCAGGACTATATGCGAATGAAAACTCACACCCCAGAAGTGACTCGAACCCATACTCCCAGGAGCAACGCAACTGGTATGTACAAGACGCCTTAAACCACTTGACCATCACGACCGGACAAAATGAGGTGATAGCCGAAGCTATTTGAACCACCACCGCCGGCACTCGGATGGTTATCTTGGGCATAGCATTTTACCAAATCACCTCATTCTTTGGGGCACACGTGAGGAACACAAATGCGAACAAGCCTGAATGGTCCCCAGGACTATATGCGAATGAAAACTCACACCCCAGAAGTGACTCGAACCCATACTCCCAGGAGCAACGCAACTGGTATGTACAAGACGCCTTAAACCACTTGACCATCACGACCGGACAAAATGAGGTGATAGCCGAAGCTATTTGAACCACCTCACCGCCGGCACTCGGATGGTTATCTTGGGCATAGCATTTTACCAAATCACCTCATTCTTTGGGGCACACGTGAGGAACACAAATGCGAACAAGCCTGAATGGTCCCCAGGACTATATGCGAATGAAAACTCACACCCCAGAAGTGACTCGAACCCATACTCCCAGGAGCAACGCAACTGGTATGTACAAGACGCCTTAAACCACTTGACCATCACGACCGGACAAAATGAGTGATAGCCGAAGCTATTTGAACCACCTCACCGCCGGCACTCGGATGGTTATCTTGGGCATAGCATTTTACCAAATCACCTCATTCTTTGGGGCACACGTGAGGAACACAAATGCGAACAAGCCTGAATGGTCCCCAGGACTATATGCGAATGAAAACTCACACCCAGAAGTGACTCGAACCCATACTCCCAGGAGCAACGCAACTGGTATGTACAAGACGCCTTAAACCACTTGACCATCACGACCGGACAAAATGAGTGATACCTATATGGGTACACAAGTAGCTAAGTGATCCCACACTTACTGAGGACTAGTCACGACCAGGGGGCAATCATAACGCGGTTCACAGTAGCCTAGTGATCTCACTTATAGACGACTGTGACTACCAATGGCGTCAGAAGACGGTGCACAGTAGCCATATGTTGTTGTTTTTGTTAAAGATTCGCTACCTGGAACAAGAAGTTCCAAGTAGCACGGGCTATGGTGAGCCCGTAGTATAACTCATACCCACTTACTAACGACTGTGGCCTCTGAACGTGAAACACATTAGCTAAGTCAATGCAATTTCCCACACTGTGTCCTCTGGACATGGTAAACAATACTCAAGAGGTAACAATACTCAAGAAATCTCCACTTACTGATGATTGGGTGTAAATCATGTATATAACCCTCATTATGTGTCAATTAATACACTCAAAATTTTTTGTTCAGAACAAGTGAGTTGAGATATAACTCATCAAATTTTAATATAAGAAATTTATTTTGGATCTACAAAAAGTATATACTTTTATACAAATGGAAAAATATTTCAAATTATCTAAAAAAGAAAATCAAATTTCCGTTTTTGTTTCATATATTATGTAATGTGTATATTACATATATGTATATAGGATAAAAACGAATTGTAATTAAGAAATTATTTTTTTATTTACATGTTCGTCCTCCCACACTCCCACGTTCGAATGGGGTTGTAGTTTTCTATACAGCTTAAATGGGTGACTTTAATTTTCAAAATATTATGTGTTCCTTCTTTGTTTCGAGAGAGGTGCGATGCTGGCAGATGACCTTTGTGGATGGGTTATGACTGTAGGCGCACCTTTCTCGCCTCTTCTAAACCTTCTTCCTCTTTATACACGCCAACCACTGGGTGCCTCGTGATGATGCGAATCAACCACACTGTTGTGGGTTGCAAACTCGAGGACCAATACGGTGTTTGCTTCTTGACGAGGCCAGGACAGGTTTTATACCTGGCCTACTGTTTCACCCACCGAGCACCGACTGCAAAGTTGAAGTAATTGGTTAGTACAATAAACAACTGATTAACTGAGCTGCTCAGCCAATCTGCCAGATTTGGTGCACCGTCTGCTGATGCTGTACTCTGGAGAGGCACAGATTGTCACCTTTGACTATCTTTATACATTCTACAATGCCACTAACATAGCACCAACAAACAACATCAAGACCAATACAGGTATAAATTACTTTCTCGCCCACCAAAGAATGTCTATGACTGCTTCAAACCTGCCGCTCTTAACAAACTACATCAAGGCCATCTAGCACCTCCACTCACTACTGATCAGTTAGCAAAATGGGCAGTTCATGCACGTTATGTGTGCAGCACAGTTCTGCAAGTAATGTTGACAGCACAGTTCTGTAAGGTTAAGTTGACCAGCACAGTTTTGCACTTATGTGGACACCACAGTTTTGACAGCACAGTTCTTGCACGTAATGTTGACAGCATAGTTACACCCCCTACACGATACACAGCACTCATTCATAACAGTGACAACAGAAACATCACTGTCATGAAGATATACCATTAACCAGACACTAAAACATGTGACTCTGACGACTGTGACGTGCAGTGGTTTCATAGCACGGTAAACAGTAATTAAATGATCCCCGCTCACTGACGACTGTGACGATTACTGAGCTCAGAAAACGGTAAACAGAAGCTAAGTGATCATAACTTACTGACGACTGTGACGACCACTGGCGTCAGAAACACGGTGAACAGAAGCAATAGGTCATACCTACTCTCTGACGACTATGAGAACGTGATTCACAGTAGTTAACCCAATGCATTTTCTCACAACTGTGACCTGAAAACGTGATACACAGTACCCAAGCAATCACCACTTACTGATAATTGAACAACAATTCATGAATAAGTATGTGTTGTTGTTAAAGATTCGCTACCTGGAACAAAGTTCCAAGTAGCACGGGCTATGGTGAGCCCGTAGTGCTTATGAATAAGTATTTAATTATGAGTCAATACACTCAAAATTTAAGTTCTATCTATGAATAATAATGTTTTATGCATCAAATTTGTTATAGATTTGTTATTTTTATTAATACAAATGAAAAATATTTGTTATACAAAACTAAAAATAACTTAAAGTAATTATAAAATTTTGAAAAATGTTAGTTTCAATATATATTCTACATAACGTCGTTATAAAGTCCCGTATAGGTTAGGTAAGCATTGTAATTATAAAATATTTTTTTTTATTTACATACACGTCCTCCAACACTCCCAAGTTCGTATGTGGTTGTAGTTTTCTATACAGCTTAAATGGGTAACGTTAATATTCCAAATATATTGTGTTCATTCTTTAATTCGAGAAAGGTAAGATGCTGGCAGATGACCTTTTGTTAATGGTTCATGACTGTAGGCGCACCTTTCTCTCTTGTAAACCTTCTTCCTCTATACACGCCGACCACTGTGATGGCGCGAGTCAACTACACTGTTGTGGGTTGCAGCCTCGAGGACCTGTACGGTGTTTGCTTCGTAGACGAGGCCAGAACAGGTTTATACCTGGCTACATATTCACCCACAAAGCACCTGTTACAGTGATTGGTTAGTACAGTACACGGAGAAGCTCAGTCAGTCTGCCAAAATGGTGCACAGTCTGCTGATGCTGTCCTCCTGGATATTGTTCACTTGTACAGATGGATATTGTTCACTTCAATACTTATATTTTTCATTGTACACCTGTATATGGTGTACAATGAAATCACTTTTACACCTAGATATTGTTCACTTGCATTCCTGCATATTGTTCACTTGTACATCTGGATATTGTTCACCTGTACACCTTGATATTGTTCACATGTGTACGTGGATATTGCTCACTTGTACACCGGAATTTTGTTCAATTTTACATCTGAATATTGTTAATTTGTTCACCTGAATATTGTTCACTTGTGAACAAGGATATTCACTTTTACACCTAGATATTGTTCACTTGCACTCCTGCATATTGTTCACTTGTCATCTGGATATTGTTCACCTGTACACCTGGATATTGTTCACATGTGTACGTGGATATCGCTCACTTGTACACCGGAATTTTGTTCAATTTTACATCTGGATATTGTTAATTTGTACACCTGAATATTGTTCACTTGTGAACAAGGATATTGTTCATTTGTACACCTGGATATTTTTTTATACAGGACTTCTTACATTCTTGTAGTGATCGTTACTAACTGACGACTACTAGCCTCAACACGGTAGCTAAGTGATCCCCCACTTACTGACGACTGTGACGACCACTGGCCTTCGAACACGGTAGCTAAGTGATCCACACTTACTGAGGACTCTCACGACCAGGGGGCATCATAACGCGGTTCACAGTAGCCAAGTGATCCTCACTTATAGACGACTGTGACTACCAAAAGCGTCAGAAGACGGTGCACAGTAGCCATATGTTGTTGTTGTTGTTAAAGATTCGCTACCTGGAACAAGAAGTTCCAAGTACCACGGGCTATGGTGAGCCCGTAGTATAACTCATACCCACTTACTAACGACTGTGGCCTCTGAACGTGAAACACATTAGCTAAGTCAATGCAATTTCCCACACTGTGTCCTCTGGACATGGTAAACAATACTCAAGAAGGTAAACAATACTCAAAAATCTCCACTTACTGATGATTGGGTGGTAAATCATGTATATAAACTCCCTCATTATGTGTCAATTAATACACTCAAATTTTTTTGTTCTGAACAAGTGAGTTGAGATATAACTCATCAAATTTTTAAATAAAAAAATTATTTTGGTATCTACAAAAAGTATACTTTATACAAATGGAAAAATATTTAAAATTACCTAAAAAAGAAATCAAATTCCCCTTTTCTTTCATATATTATGTAATGTGTATATTACATATATATATATAGGATAAAAACGAATTGTAATTAAGAAATAATTTTTTTATTTACATGTTCGTCCTCCCACACTCCCACGTTCGAATGGGGTTGTAGTTTTCTATACAGCTTAAATGGGTGACTTTAATTTTCCAAATATTATGTGTTCATTCTTTGTTTCGAGAGAGGTGCGATGCTGGCAGATGACCTTTGTGGATGGGTTATGACTGTAGGCGCACCCTTCTCGCCTCTTCTAAACCTTCTTCCTCTTTTTTTTACACGCCAACCACTGGGTGCCTCGTGATGATGCGAATCAACCACACTGTTGTGGGTTGCAAACTCGAGGACCAATACGGTGTTTGCTTCTTGACGAGGCCAGGACAGGTTTTATACCTGGCCTACTGTTTCACCCACCGAGCACCGACTGCAAAGTTGAAGTAATTGTTTTTTTTTTTTTATCTTTATTTAAGAAATACAACATAAATTACAGTATATAAAAGTTTTACAAGACAAGTTGACATTGCAATTCGTAGTGAACAAGGTTCCCAAAAGTACAGAATATGATCCGTAAAAAACCCTGAATGTTACACTTAATTTCCGTTAAACTATTTACAAAATTTGGAGAATAAATTTACATTAAAATACAGGGGAAATTATGACATTTACATATTTTATATAATTCTCAGTAAACAAATTGTCCAAATCATCACCGAGCAAGAGCCAAACAACGATAACAGCTGCAACTGTTTATGTCGACAATTGAGCCCATTAACGTTCAAAGTAGCACAAGTAAAGTGAACAGGCTTCCCGAATGTTATATGAGAGAAACCAAAAATTACCCTTTATCCATCGAAACCTCACTTGACACTAACTTAGTGTCTGCTTTTCCTTTCCGAAGTCTAAGTTTAATATTTGCACTCGCGTCACGACTCTGTTCATGTTCCACAAGATCCCACCATACCTTATCACTGTGCTCGTTACCATGATCCCCACGCACTGTTCGTACTGTGTCCTCGCTACGTGTCGGTGACTCTTCCTGGCCTTGGTCACGGTGAACGTCAACGGTAACAACCTGCTCAATACTCCGAGTTGATGTTCTCCTACGTTTCTTTCACATGACTGGGTGCAGAACCAGCCTTCACACCACCCTTACCCTTTCTATCAGACCATACTGAAGAGGGTGGGGTTGCCTTCGTCACAGGCAGGTCTACATCACTATCCTCCATGGAGTCCCTCCACATCAGTTGACAACCAGTTACTTTTTCNTTTTTTTTATCTTTATTTAAGAAATACAACATAAATTAAAGTATATAAAAGTGTTACAAGACAAGTTGACATTGCAATTCGTAGTGAACAAGTTTCCCAAAAGTACAGAATATGATCTGTAAAAACCCCTGAATGTTACACTTAATTTCCGTTAAACTATTTACAAAATTTGGAGAATAATTTTACATTAAAATACAGGGGAAATTATGACATTTACATATATTTATATAATTCTCAGTAAACAAATCTCCGAGCATGAGCTAAACAACTGTTAATTCGACAATTGAGCCCATTAACGTTCAAAGTAGCACAATTAAAGTTAACAGGCTTCCCGAATGTTATATGAGAGAAACCAAAATTACCCTTTATCCATCGAAACCTCACCTGACACTAGTTTAGTGTCTGCTTTTCCTTTCCGAAATCTAAGTTTAATATTGCACTCGCGTCACGACTCTGTTCATGTTCCACAAGATCCCACCATACCTTATCACTGTGCTCGTTACCATGATCCCCACGCACTGTTCGTACTGTGCCCTCGCTACGCGGCGGTGACTCTTCCTGGCCTTGGTCACGGTGAACGTCAACGGTAACAACCTGCTCAATACTCCGAGTTGATGTTCTCCTACGTTTCTTCACATGACTGGGTGCAGAACCAGCCTTCACACCACCCTTACCCTTGCATCAGACCATACTGAAGAGGGTGGAGTTTCCTTCGTCACAGGCAGTACTACATCACTATCCTCCATGGAGTCATCCTCCACATCCAGTTGACAACCAGGTACTTTTTCCATCGTCACCTCACCAAGGTCAGCGCCGCCGTTGTCATCGCTGCTCAGCGCAGCGTCAGCGCCTATGTCATGGGCGTCCACACGTATATTGTCCAAACTGACCTCACCCTCACCAGGTTGAACGAGAGCAGATAAATCGTCCCGAGCAGTGTCGTCAGCACATTCCGGTTCTGCATTACCTTTATCATCCTGACCTAAGTCACTTGCACAGGCCGCAGTCGCACTGGGATTCACTCCCACAGACGTGTCACTTACAGAGGTGTGGGTCACACCGTCTACCTCACCTGGCACGGCAGTATGGACAACAGCGGGTTCATTACCTGATACACTGTCCTCTATTAATGGCGGAAAGTCATTTTCACGAAAAATGTTGATTCGTTCTGAAGCCCCCACCTGGCAGGCAGCAGCCAAGTGACCAGTACGCCCACACCTAAAACAAGTTTGCAGCTGGCCATGGTATATAAACTTAATATAATGACCCTCTACCGACATCGATGAAGGAATATTGCGATGAAGTACCAGCTTGGCTGTTCTTGTTCCATTAAAACACCCTTTCCCTGGACCATAAGTATGCTTATTGAAGCGAACATTGTCCACTTTCCCATAATGTTGCAGTACGCGTATAATAGTTCCATTCAACATTTCAAATGGCGCATCCCTCACAGAAACGTATGTAAATGACTTGCTCAAATTAATCACTTCTACTGATCCGTCCCCATTAGGTAAACGTATAATTTCATCATCATACTTCCCGAGAAACTCTGAAAACGCTACATTGTTTGCAAATTTCAACACCACTCTGTTCCCAGGCAGTGTTTGGTAACCAAATATTTCTTCCGCCTTGATCTGTAACACATCGAAGATCGTCGTGGATACAAGGTCGGTATCAACATGACAACTAAACTTGAGCCCTATGGACTCCTTCCGCTTGAGTGGAGGTGTGTAGGAGCCCATTACGGCACTATACCACCCTCAGCGCGACGGTAACCGGCCATCCGGCAACACGCCTGCTCCCAACGACGACAAACACTTCCACCACACCAGACGCTAGTAGCAGAGCGAACCAAAACACGTCTGCCCTCCACCACGTCCACGACGAGACTCCTGCCATTTCACAGTTGTTCTCTTGTTCTTCAAACGTTGTAGCTATTTTTTTGTTCTTTATATATTGCAATGGGTCGTTTGTTCTTCACGTGTTGCAGTTGTTCTCCTATCTACACATGTTGGTTGTTTTCCTGTTCTGCGCATGTTACAGTTGTTCTCTCCCTCTTCATATGTTGCAGTGTTTTCCTTGTTCTTCATGTGTTTCTGCTCTCCCCTTGTTCTTCACGTATTGCAGTTGTTTGATGCCTGATGCCTCTGTATAAGGATTTGTGGCCCAGCTGATGCCTCTAAGGATCTGTGGCCCAACTGATGCCTCTAAGGATCTGTGGCCCAGCTGATGCCTCTAAGGATCTGTGGCCCAGCTGATGCCTCTAAGGATCTGTGGCATCAGCGTTACCTCTAAAGATCTGTGACCGACATATTTATTTTTGTTTATATCTTACTTGCATATGCTTTAGATATCTTTAATCCTGTACTTCTCGCCAATTATTTTATTCATTGCAATTTTTTTTGCCCTGAGGAGCGAGTTTAGTTGGCTGCGTCACTCATCCTGAGAGTGGACACCATCATCATAGCAGCATGTACAACACTCCCAATAGGAAGAAACCCGCTGGGTTGTTCATCCTGTCACTTGTACCCAGACACAGCTCGGACTTGCATAACTGTCTCAAGTGAACAGCTGTTCAAAGAAGAAGATTTACATTTGTCAACCCTTAAAATCTTACGTTATCTTGCGGGTGCAAAATGGGGGGGGGGGAACCTTTAAGAATAGTATTTACATATGACAATAGTATTTTTCTAACTCAATGTGGGGCTTATTATTCTACACATATTTCTAATGTCTCTTAGATGTTCACATTCTCTCAGGTAAACACCGTGGCGGTGTCAGTCACTCTTATCACAGGTTCTGCAACTCCTCTGCTCAATTGTTGTTGCTAGTCCGAATCTAGATGGATATTTGTATCCAATTCGAATTCTCGTTACTTCAGGGCCTTCAACAGCCAGAACATCTGTTTGTTCATTTCCACAGATTCCAACATGGAAAGGAATCCACAGAAATTTGACGACTCTTCCCATAGTTTTCTCTCGCATAATGTTTCCATACTATGTTAAATCTGATGTACTAGTGAAGGTTAACTCTGATTTACTAGTGACTGTTAGATCTGATTTACGTGCGACTGTTAATTCTGATTTACCAGTGACTGTTAAATCTGATTTACTAGTGAGTGTTAAATCTGATTAACTAGTTAATGTTTAATCTGATTTACGAGTGACTGTTAAATCTGATTTACTATTTACTGTTAAATCTGATTTACTAGTGACTGTTAAATCTGATTTACGAGTGACTGTTAAATCTGATTTACGAGTGACTGTTAAATCTGATTTACGAGTGACTGTTAAATCTGATTTACGAGTGACTGTTAAATCTGATTTACGAGTGACTGTTAAATCTGATTTACTAGTGACTGTTAAGGGAGCATGGCCCTTTAATAATGTTCCCTAAATGACACAACCAGTCTCTTAAAACACCTCTATTAGAGCCTCACACTCACACAGCTCTATTAGAGCCACACACTCACACAGCTCTATTAGAGCCACACACTCACACAGCTCTATTAAAGCCTCACACTCACACAGCTCTATTAGAACATCACACTCACACAGCTCTATTAGAGCCACACACTCACACAGCTCTATTAGAGCCACACACTCACACAGCTCTATTAGAGCCACACACTCACACAGCTCTATTAGAGCCACACACTCACACAGCTCTATTAGAGCATCACACTCTAAATCCTCTTTCATCATTTCCTCCAGCACTAATACAAATATCAGACATTTTTTTCTCTAACCAGCCATAATATTGTCTACATAAATTATGATATCGTCACTCTCCGCTCATGCATTGTTAAACCTTAATAATTTTTCTCTGTCTTTTGGCACAAATAAGTCCTTATTTGTGCCTAAATAAATTAAATCTCCTCGCCAGAAAATCATCATAGACCAAAACTTACTTCTCTTCCTGTTTCCCATCGTTGGCCTGCCTGAACTGATCCACTAACTTAGTGTAGATATTGGTCATATGGACACACTGTGGATAACACGAGAACATTTTAACAGGAGAAACGACGGGCTGCTTCTTGGTAATCTCCAGGTGTATAGTTCTCCTACTTTCCTCTCGTCAGTGTCCTTTTGGGACATGCTCGTGAGGAAGCAGATTTCTTTCCTTAACAGTGTCTGCTGCCATCTATCTTCTCAACAGCAGCTTCTGTCCTTAACAGCGTCTGCTGCCATCTCCCTTCTCAACAGCAGCTTCTTTCCTTAACAGCGTCTGCTGTCATCTCTTCTCAACAGCAGCTTCTTTCCTTAACAGCGTCTGCTGCCATCTATCTTCTCAACAGCAGCTTCTCTCCTTAACAGTGTCTGCTGCCATCTCCCTTCCTCAACACAGCAGCTGCCGCCACTACCCAGTATCGCGTCTGGATGAACGAACACATCACAACACTCTCCAAATCTTCAACACAAAAACACCAACTAGGTCCTTCCTGACTCCTAACTTATGACGCTGTACCACTGATCCGCGTTTTATTTTGTGCTCACAAAAAAAAAATTATTTATACACTTTTCTTATAGGAAAAGAAAAGAAATCCATGAATGTATTTCATTTATGTCGCCATACTTGCCGTCTTTCGAAAGGAATGCTATAAAGTTGCCATATTTTATCATCATAAAGAAGATTTCTTGATCCTATGATTATCTTCATTATTCTTTTTATTATTTAGCTGTGGCAGGGGTTGATACTGTGTTAGCTGTGGCAGGGGTTGATACTGTGTTAGCTGTGGCAGGGGTTGATACTGTGTTAGCTGTGGCAGAGGTTGATACTGTGTTAGCTGTGGCAGAGGTTGATACTGTGTTAGCTGTGGCAGAGGTTGATACTGTGTTAGCTGTGGCAGAGGTTGATACTGTGTTAGCTGTGGAAGGGGTTGATACTGTGTTAGCTGTGGCAGAGGTTGATACTGTGTTAGCTGTGGAAGGGGTTGATACTGTGTTAGCTGTGGCAGAGGTTGATACTGTGTTAGCTGTGGCAGGGGTTGATACTGTGTTAGCTGTGGCAGGGGTTGATACTGTGTTAGCTGTGGCAGGGGTTGATACTGTGTTAGCTGTGGCAGGGGTTGATACTGTGTTAGCTGTGGCAGGGGTTGATACTGTGTTAGCTGTGGCAGGGGTTGATACTGTGTTAGCTGTGGCAGGGGTTGATACTGTGTTAGCTGTGGCAGGGGTTGATACTGTGTTAGCTGTGGCAGGGGTTAATACTGTGTTAGCTGTGGCAGGGGTTGCTGTGGCAGGGTTGATACTGTGTTAGCTGTGGCAGGGGTTGATACTGTGTTAGCTGTGGCAGGGGTTGATACTGTGTTAGCTGTGGCTGGGGATGATACTGTGTTAGCTGTGGCTGGGGATGATACTGTGTTAGCTGTGGCAGGGGATGATACTGTGTTAGCTGTGGCTGGGGATGATACTGTGTTAGCTGTGGCAGGGGTTGATACTGTGTTAGCTGTGGCTGGGGATGATACTGTGTTAGCTGTGGCAGGGGATGATACTTTGTTAGCTGTGGCTGGGGATGATACTGTGTTAGCTGTGGCAGGGGATGATACTGTGTTAGCTGTGGCAGGGGATGATACTGTGTTAGCTGTGGCTGGGGATGATACTGTGTTAGCTGTGGCAGGGTTGATACTGTGTTAGCTGTGGCAGGGGATGATACTGTGTTAGCTGTGGCTGGGGATGATACTGTGTTAGCTGTGGCAGGGGATGATACTGTGTTAGCTGTGGCTGGGGATGATACTGTGTAGCTGTGGCAGGGGTTGATACTGTGTTAGCTGTGGCTGGGGATGATACTGTGTTAACCAGCTGTGGCAGGGGAAGAGAGGCAAAAAAACGAAAGATTGCCATGAGTGGCAACAGGCAAGAACTTGTCATCTCTGGCAAGAGCTCCTCAGGTTGAGAAATACACAATATACTGTTTTGAGGCCGTTGTAGCAGTGTCAGGGAGGTTGTAGCAGTGTCAGGGAGGTTGTAGCAGTGTCAGGGAGGTTGTAGCAGTGTCAGGGAGGTTGTAGCAGTGTCAGGGAGGTTGTAACAGTGTCAGGGAGGTTGTAGCAGTGTAAAGGAGGTTGTAGCAGTGTCAGGGAGGTGTAACAGTGTCAGGGAGGTTGTAGCAGTGTCACGGAGGTTGTAGCATTGTCAGGGAGGTTGTAGCAGTGTCAGGGAGGTTGTAGCAGTGTCAGTGAGGTTGTAACAGTGTCAGGGAGGTTGTAGAAGTGTCAGGGAGGTTGTAGCAGTGTCAGGGAGGTTGTAACAGTGTCAGGGAGGTTGTAACAGAGTCAAGAAGGTTGTAGCAGTGTCAGGGAGGTTGTAACAGTGGCAGGGAGGTTGTAGCAGTGTACGGGAGGTTGTAGCAGTGTCAGGGAGGTTTTAGCAGTGTCAGGGAGGTTATAGCAGTGTCAAGGAGGTTGTAGCAGTGTCAAGGAGGTTATAGCAGTGTCAGGGAGGTTGTAGCAGTGTCAAGGAGGTTTTAGCAGTGTCAGGGAGGTTGTAGCAGTGTCAAGGAGGTTTTAGCAGTGTCAGGGAGGTTATAGCAGTGTCAAGGAGGTTGTAGCAGTGTCAGGGAGGTTTGTAGCAGTGTCAAGGAGGTTGTAGCAGTGTCAGGAAGGTTGTAACAGTGTCAGGGAGGTTGTAGCAGTGCCAGGGAAGTTGTAACAGTGTCAGGGAGGTTGTAGCAGTGTCAGGGAGGTTGTAACAGTGTCAGGGAAGTTGTAACAGTGTCAGGGAGGTTGTAGCAGTGTC
>WNGS01167104.1:8131549-8158743 GCA_020271785.1 Procambarus virginalis | reverse complement strand
GTTGTAACAGTGTCAGGGAGGTTGTAGCAGTGGCAGGGAGGTTGTACAGCGTCAGGGAGGTTGTAGCCAGTGTCAGGGAGGTTGTAACAGCGTCAGGGAGGTTGTAGCAGTGTCAGGGAGGTGTACCAGTGTTAGGGAGGTTGTAGTAGTGTCGGGAGGTCTTAGTAATGTCAGTGAGGTTGTAGCAGTGTCGGGGGGTTGTAGCTTGTCAGGAGATGTTGTAGCAGTGTCAGGGAGTTCTTAGTAATGTCAGGGAGGTGTAGCAGGTCATGAGGTTGTAACAGTGTCAGGGAGGTTGTAGCAGTGTCAGGGAGGTCTTAGTAATGTCAGGGAGGTTGTAGCAGTGTCAGGGAGGTTGTAGCAGTGTCAGGGAGGTTGTGGCAGTGTCAGGGAGGTTGTAGTAGTGTCAGGGAGGTTGTAGCAGTGTCAGGGAGGTCTTGTAATGTCCGGGAGGTTGTAGCAGTGTCAGAGAGGTTGTAGCAGTGTCAGGGAGTTTTAGCAGTGTCTGGGAGGTTGTACCAGTGTAAGGGAGGTTGTAGTAGTGTCAGGGAGGTTGTAACAGTGTCAGGGAGGTTGTAGCAGTGTCAGGGAGGTTGTAGCAGTGTCAGGGAGGTTGTAGCAGTGTCAGGGAGGTTGTAGCAGTGTCAGGGAGGTTGTAGCAGTGTCAGGGAGGTTGTAGCAGTGTCTGGGAGGTTGTAGCAGTGTAAGGGAGGTTGTAGCAGTGTCAGGAGGTTGTAGTAGTGTCAGGGAGGTTGTAGCAGTGTCTGGAGGTTGTAGCAGTGTCAGGGAGGTTGTAGCAGTGTCAGGGAGGTTGTAGTAGTGTCAGGGAGGTTGTAGCAGTGTCAGGGAGGTTGTACCAGTGTCAGGGAGGTTGTAGCAGTTCCAAGGAGGTTGTAGCAGTGTCAGGGAGGTTGTAGCAGCGTCAGGGAGGTTGTAGCAGTGTCAGGGAGGTTGTAGCAGTGTCAGGGAGGTTGTAGCAGTGTCAGGGAGGTTGTAGCAGTGTCAGGGAGGTTGTAGCAGTGTCAGGGAGGTTGTAGCAGTGTCAGGGAGGTTGTAGCAGTGTCATGGAGGTTGTAGCAGTGTCAGGGACGTTGTAGCAGTGTCATGGAGGTTGTAGCAGTGTCATGGAGGTTGTAGCAGTGTCAGGGACGTTGTAGCAGTGTCAGGAGGTTGTAGCAGTGTCAGGAGGTTGTAGCAGTGTCAGGGAGGTTGTAGCAGTGTCAGGGAGGTTGTAGCAGTGTCAGGGAGGTTGTAGCAGTGTCAGGGAGGTTGTAGCAGTGTCAGGGACGTTGTAGCAGTGTCAGGGAGGTTGTAGCAGTGTCAGGGACGTTGTAGCAGTGTCAGGGAGGTTGTAATACCTCACCCAGGACCAGCACTAACAGTCGCCGCTAAAAGTTTTAACGCCGCAACATTCCTGTATGCAGTCTGCCTCTATTAAAAAAAATAACTTTGGATATTTGCAGGAGGGAAAAGCCAGGTTTGTTTTGTGTTGTGAAACTGTAGGATGAACAGCGATATAAAACGTCCATGTATCTATCTATTCGTCAATGCATCTAGCCATCTATCCATTCATCAATCCATCTAGCCATCTATCCATTCATCAATCCATCTAGCCATCTATCCATTCATCAGTCTATCTATCGTTCAATACATCAAACTATTCATTAATCTTATTTATTTTTAACCAAGACTGAGGTTCACAATGACTGTCAATTGACGTGCCTGGTGAAGTTGCAAGCAAGAGTTGTTATCCTACCTGGTGTAGCTGCAAGAGTTGTTATCCTACCTGTGAAGCTGCAAGAGTTGTTATCCTACCTGGTGTAGCTGCAAGAGTTGTATCCTACCTGGTGAAGCTGCAAGAGTTGTTATCCTACCTGGTGAAGCTGCAAGAGTTGTTATCCTACCTGGTGTAGCTGCAAGAGTTGTTATCCTACCTGGTGTAGCTGCAAGAGTTGTTATCCTACCTGGTGAAGCTGCAAGAGTTGTTATCCTACCTGGTGAAGCTGCAAGAGTTGTTATCCTACCTGGTGAAGCTGCAAGAGTTGTTATCCTACCTGGTGAAGCTGCAAGCAGAGCTGTTATCCTACCTGGCGAAGCTGCAAGCAAGAGCTGTTATCCTTCCTGGTGAAGCTGCAAGCAAGAGCTGTTATCCTTCCTGGTGAAGCTGCAATCAAGAGCTGTTATCCTTCCTGGTGAAGCTGCAAGCAAGAGCTGTTATCCTTCCTGGTGAAGCTGCAAACAAGAGCTGTTATCCTTCCTGGTGAAGCTGCAAGCAAGAGCTGTTTTCCTTCTGGTGAAACTGCAAACAACAGCCGTTATCCTACCTGGTGAAGCTGCAAGCAAGAGCCGTTATCCAACCTGGTGAAAGTGCAAGCAAGAGTTGTTATCCTTCTTGATGAACCTGCAAGCAATATTTGTTATCCCACCTCAGCTCACCTGAAGCTTGTTCCTAGAGACTCATTTATTTCATGAGAATGTACTTTCAAACTGTCCCATAAGGAACTATTATAAATTAACTATAAACAATCCACCGGAGCTGTAATGAGGATCGACCCTATGCACTGGGTGTTCCATGATAAAGGACTATCCTTTATGCTAACTAATGACTAATCGACACAGAGAAAGGAACTATCACATAAGGAACCTGGAGAAACTGCAGGCAGCTGATATCCTACCTCAGCTCAGTTGAAACCTAATATCTATAGTCATCTATCTATCGTGACATCTATGAGTCTATCAATCCATCTGTCCATCTAACCATCTCTCTCCTTCTTTCTCTCTGACTCTCTCATTTGCCTCTCTGTACCTCTTTCTCTCCAATTGACTGGCTGTGTGCATGTATATCTTTCTTTCTTCCTGTCTGAATTTTATCTTGTCCTGTCTCTCTCTCTCTGTCTCTCTCTCTCTCTCTCTCTCTCTCTCTCTCTCCTCTCCCTCTTCTCTCCTCTCTCTCTCTCTCTCTCTCTCTCTCTCTCTCCTCTCTCTCTCTCTCTATCTCTTTCTCACTCTCTCTTATTAATTCAATTAAGATATTAGGTAATTATTCAAATAATTATCTATCTTAATAATAATTATCTACATCTTTCTCTGTCACTCATTGTCTGTCTCTTTCTGGGTGTGAAAACTCACACCCCAGAAGTGAATCGAACCCATACTGCCAGGAGCACAATGCAACTGGTGTGTACAGGACACCTTATCCACTCGACCATCACGACCGTTCAAAGGAGGTGATCCGAAGCTATTGAACCCCCCCCCCCCACCGGCACACTGACGGTAATCTTGGGCATAGTATTTTATCAAATCACCTCATTCTTTGGGGCACACGTGAGGAACGCAAATGCGAACAAGCCTGAATGTTTCCAAGACTATATGCAACTGAAAATCACACCCAGAAGTGACTTGAAACAATACTGCCAGGAGCACCATGCAATTGTGCCCAAGATTACCATCAGAGTCTGGCGGGGGGGGGGGGGTTCAAACAGCTTCAGCTATCACCTCATTTTATCACCTCATTTGATAATCATATCACAATCTGCTTGAAGCGGTGAAAGCGACGTCCACCAAGACCTTGCCCCACATCCCCAAGGCTGCCCGCTACCAAGTAGCTACCAAACTCACCAGTCTGCTGACAAAGGTCAACAATGCTCCTAGAACCATTAGAGCATGGCACAATCTCCTACTTTTTGGGAATGCATGCCTAGCATTACCGCCGAGGAGACAACACATTAGCAACTCCATAATTAGGGCTCTTAATGAATTCCCCAGAGCAGACAACCTGGTCTGCCTCCCCCCTCGCGCCAAGATCACCGGCCGCAGGACGACAAACAGCTCACCCGAGAATTACAACCTGAGAGCACAGATCACCAGGAAAATAGAAGAGGGCAATACCACAGGTGTCATCAGAATCATAACGAGAGATGATACTATTGCCCCCAGGAACGCCACGATAGCACAGGCTCTACAAGGCAAACACCCAACCAGAGCCCAAACAGTAACAGGGATCTCCAGGAAAACAATACTGGAATAGAACCCTTGACTGTTCGAGAATCTGAGGTGTACAAAGCAGCCATTTCTTTCGCAACAGGTTCAGCAGGGGGCAATCCAGCACATCAAACAAATGCTGAACCCTGTGCTGGGAGATGCCGCCAAGGACCTTCTAGTGGAACTTACCACATTCTCCAATATGTGTCCAGCTGGCGTCATCCCTGAGGACATCAGGCCTTTCTTGTATGGAGCAGCACTCTGTGCTTTAAAGAAGGAGGATAGGGGAATTAGACCCATTGCCGTTGGCAACACCCTCTGACGCCTCGTAGCTAAGGCGGCAGTGAGATCTATCAGTCGGTAGCAGCCACCTTGCTGAAACCTAATCAGCTTGGGTTTGAGATCCCCCTAGGCTGTGAAGCTGCAACACATGCATCGCGGGCTTACATTGCTGATCCCTCGGCCCAAAAGGCACTAGTAGAACTTTACTTCAAAAATGCCTTCAATCAAGAGACGCTGTCCTCAGGGCTGTACACAACCATTCCCGTCCCCTTTACCCATTCATCCGATCGTGCTACAGTGGGGACTCTAAGCTTCTTTTGGGGAGCATGAAATAGATTCCTGTGAAGGAGTCCAACAAGGTGATCCCTTGGCCACCCCTAATTTTCTGCTTAGCTATCAAAGAGATCATTGATAGTCTGACAAGCGAACTAAACATCTGGTACCTGGATGATGGCACTCTCGCTGGAACCCCGATACCATTTGGAGAACATAAGGAAAATCCAGGAGCAAGGAGCAGCTTTGGGCCTCATTCTCATTGCATCCAAATGCGAAATAATCTCCCGCAACCCAGATATCACTGCCCCGATAAAGAATGTCCTCCTAGATATTCTCGTTGTCGAGCCACGTGACTGCACCCTCCTGGGTGCCCCCCATTGGCTCGCGAGCAATCGAGGAGGTCCTGGATGCAAAAATCACTAATCTAAGGAGAATGCTGGACAGGATTGACAAGATCGATGCCCATGATGCTCTCTTCCTCCTCACAAGATGCCTATCTCTCCCTAAGTTGACTTACTTTCTGAGGTGTCCCCCATCCTACAACAGCCCTAAATTAAATGTGTATAACACCCTTCTGAGGTCCATGCTGGTGAAAGTCCTGAACCTGCCATGGACAACTTCAGGGGAGCAAGCAACCCTCCCTGCAAGACTCGGTGGCCTTGGTGTCCGTGCAGCATCCCAGATGTTCTACCAGCTTCCTTTTCTCCTCCCAGCATCGCACGATCTCGTAAGAGATATCCTACCTGAACTCCTGTGTAATTCAGCAGGTATAGACGATCCTGCTTTCACTGAATGTTCAAGTCAGTGGGAAGCTCTTGCAGCCCCAGCACCCATCATAGAACCATCAAAAAAACACAAACAGTCCAGCTGGGACCACCCACTAGTAGAAAAAAAACAGCTGAGGCCATGCTCAGTGCCGCAACATCAGACAAGGAGAAAGCCCGCCTCAGAGCAGTGGATGCCCCCCATGCAGGAGATTTCCTCCTGGGGGGCACCCATGTCAGCAATGGGAACGCGTCTAGATCCTGAATCCCTTAGTGTAGCAGTGGGCCTCCGCCTTGGTGCCCCAATTCACACTGAATACAAGTGTATTTGCAACAGGGTAGAAGCAGACCAATATGGACTGCATGGGTTGCATTGTGGAAGCACAAAAGGCTGGCATGCAAAACAACGAGGTCAATGACATCAAGAGAAGTCTCGTCTCAGCTCAGTGCCCAGCAGTGAGAGAACCACGCATCTTAGGGAACCAGAACCCAGATTTCCCCGCAATTCGCCTGGATGGCATCACCATACACTCCTGGAAAGGGGGCAAACAGTTGGTGTGGGACTACACATGTGTATCCACCCTGCCTGACACCTATGTACACTTCGGTGCTGATCAAGCAGGTGGGGCGGCCAACCACAGGGAAATAGCAAAATCAGTCAAATACAGGCAATACACCTTTGTTCCCATAGCGTCTGAGACGCATGGCCCCTGGGGCAAGAGTGCCTTGGGATTTCTCAAGTAATTAGGCTCCAAGCTCATTGACGTCACCAGAGACCCAAGAGCTGCCAGTTTTTTGTTTCAGCGCCTCAGTGTGGCGATCCAGAGGGGAAACGCCTGCTGCATCCTCGGTTCCTGTCCGGAAGCGGATGAGCCTCAAGAGATCCACAACCTTTGAGCACTCTTTGCATCAACCAATGTACATCTTGTAACCTTTAAGTATATACAATAAAGAAAAAATAAAATTCATAGGGAAGTGAATTGTAGGAGAAAAGTACACAGAAACTGTATTGGAGGGAACCTAAACATTCCCTCTAATGTGTTGTGTGTGGTTTCCTCCGAGGCTAAGGGTCCCCCTTCTTCCAGCCAGAGGTGGTACTCTTTTTAAAAAATTATTATTATTATATATATATATATATATATATATATATATATATATATATATATATATATATATATATATATATATATATATATATATATATATATATATATATATAGGCTTATTTAGTTAGGGTTATTCCCGCGGGTCTTTGCTCCCCTATACCTGGGCACCACTGCTCGCCCTGGGAGCCCCCAGTCTACCAAGGGTAGAGGCACTACCTATGCCTTGCACCCCTAGCGAGTGGAGAAATCCAACCTTACCTCTGTTACTCTCAGTTGAACTTGCCCGCCGTGACACTTGGAAAATACACAGGTAAATCCTTACCTCTTTACTCTCAATCAAGGTCGCCAGCTGGATGCTTACATTCTGTCCCAGCAATATTCCTCAGTGGTCTTATTCACTGTCACAAACCAAGGATTCAATGCCAGATGGAATGCAGTGCAATATATTTGGTTTACTCAAATAGCCCTAGAGATGGGAGGCTCACTCACTGTTAAAAATCGATAAGTTTACTGCGATAAAATCGATAAGTTTATAAGAAAACTGCACTTGATTTGCTGGGTAAACAATATATTTATAACTGTCAGACGGCGGCAACACTCCTCACGCGCCTCTGGCAAAACCTTCAGCTGGACGAAGCAAAAGCTCGCTCCTGGCCTCTTTGAAACCATCAACTTCCTCTAGCTGCCCAAAAGGTCTGTTCCCACACAAATATTAATTCATGCATACATGAGTAACCCGGCACCTAGCCTAAATCTACCACAGAGGTAGTGATAATAAAAACAATGCTCACGACATGAATAATACTCTAGCTCATCTAGATCAAGGGGTAATGGAAGGGAATTTATCTACCCTAATTCTCTCTCTGCTACAAAGTCGACATATCTTCTGGCGAGGGGCGTTCGGTCCTCCGTTGATCAGGGTCCTATACACAAGGTCCTCAATTGGTTTATGTCCAGGAGGGGGACCCTTCGGGACAACACAAAGGAACCGAGGCGGCGGTGGGCGTGTCAGGGTCCAAGGCCTGGAAACGGTTTTGAGTCTGAGGAAAGTGGTTAGGACGAGGGGAGGAAGAGCACAACACACTAGCATAAGAGACGTTAGCATAAGGTGGGAGACTGAGAACTTGGCGCCATGCCTCAGGAAAAGAAACGCTCCCGGTGCTTCAAGTTGAGGACGGCTGCCTCAAGCTTGTAATGTTTACATGCACGGGAGAAGGTAGGGTGGGCCTCACCGCAATTAAGACAGCGAGCCTGGGGAGAAGTGCACTCCGACTTAGAGTGACCTTCGCCCCCCACACAAAGGACAGAGTTCTTGAGCAGCGGAGGGTACCATGCCCAAACTTCCAGCACTTATTTCAGAGCCGAGGAGAGAGAATGTACTCCTGGATGGAGCACCTGGCACCAGCAAGAATGACAGAGGGCGGAAGTGTCCTACCATGAAAAGTAATCGTCATAACCCTAAGGGGTTGACAAGCGACGACCACGAGGGGGAACGAGTAAACCAGTCTACCTGGAGGACAGAATGGCCCTGGACATCGAGGATATGACGAATATCTTCGTGGCAGTCCTGGAGATTCCGAACGTCGGCAGCAACATGGGGTGGGAGGAGAATAGTACCAACACTGGCATTCAACCGAGCACTCTTGGAGACCCAAACAGGGGTCTCGCCAACGCAGGACATGGTGGCCAAGCGGTAAGCTGCATCCTGAGGAGCAGCAGCAACGACATGTACTGAGACAGGTGGGGTGGAAAGTAACAGGCATCTACTGAATCGACAAGGTGCCTATGGAGGGAGAAATCGTTGGGAGGCATAGAATCAAGAGGGAGAAGATCAAAGTATTTGGCCCACGATGTAGGACCAAACAAGGCTTCATACGCATTAGTACAGTTAGGAATCGAGCGAGTGCGACCGTGTCGATGACGGCGTTGAGAAGGGGTCAAAAGGTGCAGTAGTCACAACTAGACTGAGCCGTGCCAGGGGACGAGGTGGTCACCACTGGGGGCTTGAGGCTCGACTCAACCACATAGAGGGGAAGGGGAGCCGAGGAAAGTAGTCAGGAGGGTCAAAGGAGGAGCAAGGTCGGGGCCCAATGCAGCAGGGTCTACAGAGCCCGCTCTTCCAACACGGTCACGACTCGGGGGCTTGGTCGCCCACCCCACGAGTCTGAGAAGGTAGAAAAGGAACAGAATTAGACAAGGACGATCAGAAAGTAAGTAATTATCAAAAAGAAGGCACCAAACTGGAAAGGTTATGTAGCACCATCAAATGTGCGGGATAATCAGACGACGCTAAATATCACCAAGGGCCCCCAATACAAGAACAGAAACGCACAAGGCGAATGATATTAAAAGTATCCGAGTCACCAAGAATACTATTAAGACAAGCGACCGCGGGGGACGGTCGGAAAACAGGACATACGCTCGTCCCGGAAGTCAGGACATTCAACGAGGATATGCACGACTGTAAGAGGGACAATAAGGAGCAGGGCGGAGCTCCATCAAGTGACCATGAGTTAAGTGAGTATGGCCAATACGCAACCTCGCCAGAGCCGTTTCCCATCACCGGTTACGGTGGCAGGAGGACGGCCACGAGGACACACAACCTTTAAGAGAACGTAGTTTGTTACCAGTAACAGTCGACCAACAAGGCTGCTAACGGGTAAGGGTGGAAGAATGGATAACCAGGTAAAAGTCTGAATAAGGAATACCTTTAAGAGAGATGGGACAAGAACGGACAGCCTCCCTGGCGGCAGCATCCGCACGCTCATTTAAAAGAGACACCAATATGGCTGGGAACCCAACAAAACTCAACCGGCTTAAATTTACTGTGAACAAGAAACAGCCAATGCTGGATCTCTACAACCACTGGATGAACCAGATTAAAGGACCCGAGAGCCATGAGGGCACTGCAAGAGTCAACAACAACTACAAAGGAAGATTGACAGAGAGCAGGAGACGAAGAGCAGAGAGAATAGCATCAAGCTCTGCTGTGAAGATTCTAGTCTCCGGAGGCACGCGACACATGTGTGATCAGGAAAAACAACAGAGTAGCCAACATCGTCCGCAGACTTAGACCCATTAGTCAAGACGAAGATGTGAGAATGAGAAGAAAAGTGCTCAAAGAAAAGGCATTTTAGAACCGTAGGAAAGGTAAAAGGTTTAGTGATGTGGGTCAAAGATGCACAAAACTGCGGAAGTGGGACTCGCCACGGGGGCAAAGAAGGGACACGAGGAGAAATACGAACGGAAAGAATCCTGTAAGCGAGATAACTGGACAGAAAGAGGGAGGTGGTGAAGAGGAACAGGAACCGCAGGAGGGGTAAAAGTTTAAGCACGACCGAGGCGAGAGGAAGGATGTTGCAAGGATGGACGAATAGAAACACATTCACGAATGTGCTCCCATACCCACCATGGAGAAACAATTAAAGGCAGGACACCCAACAACAAGCTATTGCCGATCATGCCGGGGCCCCCTAGTCAGGGGTCGCGAGTACAAGCCCCACAAACGCCACCTTAAAAACCGTCAGTCCGTCGAGATCGGGTTCAGTGACAAAAGGAGGATTGACAATAAAAGGTTCCCCTCGCTTTCTACGTTGAGTACTACAGCTCAACAGGTGCAAGAGTATGCCTACCCCAAGCACCCAGGCGTCAAAATTAGAATTGGCTTTACTAAGTAAGTAGTCATCAAAAGATGGCACCAAACCGGTAAGGTTATGTAGCACCATCAAATGTGTGGAATAATCAGAGGGCGCTAAATATCACCAAGAATGTCAATACAAGAACAAAAACGCACAAGGTGAACGATATCAAAAGTATCCGAGTCACCAAGAATTCTATCGAGGAACAGGTGACCGCGAGGGGCGGTCGGAAAGCAAGACACATGCTCGTCCCGGAAGTCAGGACATTCAAGAAGGACATGCACAACTCCGTAAGAGGGACAATGCAATTAGGACAATAAGGAGCAGGGCGGCACTCCATCAAGTGACCATGGGTTAAGCGAGTATGGCCAATACACAACCTCGCCATAGCAGTTTCCCATCGCAGGCTACGGTGATAGGAGGACGGCCACAAGGAAACACAACATTTAAGAGTACGGAGTTTGTTACCAGTAACAGACGACCAAGAACCCTGCCAACGGGTAAGGATGGAGGAATGGATAACCGGGTAAAAGTCAGAATATGGAATACCTTTACGAGAGATGGTACAAGATTGGACAGCTTCCTTGGCAGCAGCATCCGCATGCTCATTTAAAGACACACCAATATGGCTGGGAACCCAACAAAACTGAACCGACTTAAACTTACTGTGAACAAGAAACAGCCAATGCTGGATCTCGACAACTACTGGATGAACCGGATTAAAGGACCCGAGAGCCACAAGGGCATTACGAGAGTCAACAACAACCACAAAGGAAGACTGACAACGAGAAAGCAGGAGACGAAGAGCAGAGAGAATAGCATAAAGTTCCGCTGTAAAGATGCTAGTCTCCGGAGGTAAGCGACATATATAAGTGCGATCAGGAAAAACAACAGAGTAGCCAACACCGTCCGCAGACTTAAACCCATCCGTGAAGACAGAAATGGAGCGGGAGTGAGAAGAAAAGTGCTCAAGGAAAAGGCGTTTTAGAACCATAGGAGGGGTAAAAGCTTTAGTGACGCGGGTCAAGGATGTACAAAACTGCGGAAGGGGGACTCTCCATGGGGGCAAAGAAGGAACAACACGAGGAGAAACATTAGAAACACGAACGGAAAGAAAATTCTGTAAGGGGGCGTTTCAATCCCGTTTGGCTCCAAAAATGCAAAAAATGAAAACTCGTTCGATTTCAATCAAACTTTTTTGACAAGTTCTATATGAAAAGTGTTTCATCTGGTCCAAGTTTCAGCATCGTAGCATAAATAGGAAGGGAGAAAAAAAATAATGAAGTAGTTGTGAAAATTATGCCAAAATGGTCAAAATCGATTATGAATCAAAAGTGTCAACTGAAATCATAGCTATGACTCTCTGCTATCACAATAGCATATATTAAACAAATATTATAATTAGTTTAATTGGAAAAAAATTTAAGGAAAAAAAAAAGTTTTTTTTTTTTTCATTTTTTTTTTTCAAATTTTTTTTTCGGACGATTTGCATAAAACTTACACACCTTACTGTACGTATACCTATCTGTAAGGATGCCAATTTTGGAGAAAATTGGTTGATGTCAACCTCAGCCACAGATTTTATAACCTTAGACTTCATTAATTTCTGTTTTTTTTTCAATTGACACAAATGTTTACAAAACTGAATAATTTTTTATTCAATTTACATGAAACTTGCACAGTATATGTGGAGGGCATGTCTCTACATGTGCAAGATTTCACATTTCTCTAAGTTCATTTATTGATTTTATAATAGCAATAAACATGCCATATTTGCATAATTTTTTGGGGGAACTTTGAACATTTGTATTAGGAAAACTAAAGATGTTTTGGAAATCCTAAATCAGACAATCATTTATTATATGCTAATGTGTCAGAAAAGTGTCACAGAATAATTATATCTGAAACGTGTGTGAAGAAGTGTAGACTTGAAAATGTGTAAAAATGTGTAAAAAACGTTGAAAAAAAAAAAATCTCTCTTTCTATTTACGCTGCAGTACTGAAGCTTGGGACAATTTCAGCACTTTTCATATACAACTAGTCAAATAATATTGGTTGACATTGAACAACGTTTTGGACACAATCATTACGCCCCCCTGTAAGCGAGATAACCGGACAGGAAGAGGGAGGTGGTGAAGAGGAACAGGAACCGCAGTAGGGGCAAAAGTTAAAGCACGACAGAGGCGAGAGGAAGGATGTTGTAAGGACCGCGCAAGATAGCGAAGACAGTAGCGATCACGGCGGTCCTGGAGACACGAAGCCAGTATCAACATACAAGCTAAGGACGGGAGTCGAACGAAAGGCACCAGAACTGAGGCGCAGCCCAGTATGGTGCAAAGCATCAAGACGGTGAAGAGCAGAAGGAGAAGCAGACGAGTAAGCAGGGAAACCATAATCGAGCTTAGACAGGACGAGAGAGGAATGCAAAACAAGGAGTGCGCGCCTGTCCGCTCCCCAAGAAGTATGGGACAAAACTCGAAGGAGGGTAAGGGCCATAGAGCACTCAACACGGAGGTAAGAGATATGGGGAGACCAAGTCAGAGGAGTGTCAAGGAAAACCCCAAAAGCTTCGCAGAATCTTTGTACTCAAGGGGATGACCATAAAGTGACAAAGAGGGACGAAGAACGACCCGTTTCCGAGTAAAAGACATGGCACAAGTCTTAGAAGTAGAGAACTTGAAGCCATGATCGGTGGCCCAAGACGTCACGGCATCAATCGCAAGTTGAAGCCGGCGTTGAAGAAGAGGCGAATCATCACCCTGACAGCAAAGGGTAAGATCATCGACATAGAGAGCTGAGAAGACACCTGAAGGAAGAGAGGAAAGAAGACCATTGAGGGCAACCAGAAAAAGAGTAGTGCTCGGAACACTACCCTGGGGCACACCTTCGTATTGCTGAAAAGAGGCAGAGAGAGCAGTACCAAGGCACACCCGAAAGGAACGACGAGAGGGGAAGCTGCGGAGAATGAGAGGGAGATGACCACGAAGGCCAAAAGAATGAAGCTGGGATAGAATTTGATATCGCCAAAAGCAGTACGAATATAGAACAAGTTCACCAGGACATCTGTCGTGCTGCGGCACTTGCGGAAACCAAATTGAGAAGGGGAGAAGAGGTGATGGTGTTCCAGGAACCACATCAGACGAACGTTAACCATACGTTCAAAGAGTTTGCAGACACAACTTGTGAGGGCAATAGGGCGAAAGTCCTTAGGGGAAGTTCCCAGAGACCCTGGTTTGCGAACAGGGAGGACAACGGCATCGAGCCAGTCCTCAGGGACTGACGACGACTCCCAGATCCGATTATACAGACTCAGTAAATACCGAGACGTGCACGGAGGGAGATGGCGAAGCATCTCATAATGAATACCATCGGAGCCCGCCGCCGTAGAACCACAGAGGGCCAGGGCAGAACGAAGTTCAGAGAGAGAGAAGGGATCGTTATAGGAAAGTCGAAGACGAGTGCAGAAATCTAAAGGACGAGACTCAAGGACAGGTTTACGAAGAAGGAAAGATTGGGGAAGATGAAGACCAGAGCTAACAGAAGAAAAGTGGGAACCCAGTTCGGTAGCGACCTGCAACGGGTCCGCCACAAGAGTACCACGGAGGTGAAGGACCGGGGAAACATCGGGAACGAACTTACCTGCTATCTTGCGGATACGCTTCCATATCTGTGGCAGGGGAGTTTCGGACGTAATTGTGGAGACATAAGAAGCCCAACATTTACGTTTAGCCGTACGGATGGCCCTACGGGCCACCGCACTCGATTTCCGAAAGAAAAGAAAAGAATCGGTCGTCTGCCGACGGCGTTGCCTCTTCCAGGCTGCACACTTACAGCGGACAGTCCGAGCACAGTCTGCATTCCACCAGGGAACGCACTTCCGTGGACCCCGAGAGGAGAGCAAGGAATAGAGCGGAGGGCAGCGTCGAAGACTGTGTCATGAAAAAGGAGGGGAGCGCGATGGAGAGGCAGAAGGGAGAGGTCAGAGAGAGCAGCACTGAGGGTAAATAGGTTCCAGTCCGCTTTAGCAAACTGCCACCTAGGAAAAGAGAGGGAAGGGCGAAAAGAGAAAAAGGAAACAAGGATAGGGAAATGATCACTGCCATGGAGGTCATCAAGAACCTGCCACGTGAAATCTAGGTAAAGAGAAGAAGAGCAGAGAGAAAGATCAAGACAGGAAAGGGTGCGAGTCCGAGAGTCCAAATGAGTGGGCTCACCAGAATTCAGAAGAGACAGGGAAGAAGAGAGGAGAAACGGCTCAAGAAGGCGACCCCGGGTATTCGTCAGAACGTCACCCCAAACAGAATGACGATAATTGAAGTCACCCAGCAGGAGCACAGGCTCCGGCAAGGAGTCCAAGAGGTGTTTCAAATCAGGAAGAGAAAGCGGGACACTAGGGGGGAGATAAATGGAACAAACTGTGTACCATTTCCCCACAAAGATACGAACAGCAGAACAATGGAGGAGCAAAGGAAAAAGTAAAGGAACAAAGGGAACATCAGCGCGAATCAAGAGAGCAGAAGAATTAGGAGCCCCAGCAACGGCTTGGGGGGGGGGGGGAGAGAAAGGAATAGCCACGAAAACGACCAGTACGAGCACCAAGCATCGGCTCCTGGAGACAGACACAAAGGGGCGAAAACCGCGAAATGAGAAGTTGGAGTTCGAGGAAATTGGCGTAATAACCTCGAACGTTCCATTGAAGAATAGACATCGACGAGAAGAGAAAGGACAACAACAGAGAACAAGGAAGGAAGAAACTAAGGCGAAAGAGCAACATAGCACTTTAAAGAATATCAGGGTCGGGATCAGGGTCAGCAAAGTCAGGGTTAGGGGGCATGGGTAAACTGAGCAAAGACGGAGGGAAGGAAGCGAGAGAACAGACCAGAGGCGGGCATGCGGGGTTCAGAGGAGGAGACAACGGAGAGGAGCAGTCAAGGACAGCAGCAGGAAGATGGGGAGTAGAAAGAGGGGAGTGCACCTCAGCAAGGGCAGCAACCGAAAGGGAAGCAGGGGCCAAAGAAACCTCCATAGCAGGAACAGGGGGCACAACCACTGAAATGGGAGTGGAAGGAGCAATAGAGCCAGTAGTAGGGGCCGAGGAAGAAAGCGAAGCCTACTTACCCGCTGTGGAGGAGGAAGGAGAGGAGCCAGGCTTACGCTTCTGACTTGACGAGTAAACGAGTCAACCTGGAGGACAGAATGGCCTTGGGCATCAAGGATATGCCGAATGTCATCGTGGCAGTCCTGCAGATTCCGAACACCGGTTGCAACATGGGGCGGGAGCAGAATAGTGCCAACACTGGCATTCAACTGAGCGTTCTTTGAGACCCGAACAGGGGTCTCGCCAAGGCAGGACAAGGCAGCCAAGCGGGAAGCAGCATCCTGAGAAGGAGCAGCAACGACACGTGTACCGAGACCAGTGGGGTTGAAAGTAACAGTAAAGTAAGACCTAAAGCGTTGATAAAGCGAAGACGGGCTGTAAAGCGAGAGGGGCTATTCAGTAAATTCAATTTTATAATAAAAGGATAGACTGGGAGATAATAAACAGGGAACTTACAAACATTCCATGGGAAACCGTTTTAAGTAATACAAGTCCTACAGAAGGAATAGAAAAACTGACTTCGGAAGCGTATCAAGTCTGTCTGAAACATGTTCCTTTGAGATAAGTCAGAATGAGATCCAACGTAGAAAGAGAACACACACACTATAAACGCAGGAAAAAATAACGGAACTGCTTATGCAGACACGAATTTCCTGTCAAAGAAGGAATAATTTAAATAGGGAGATTGAAGAAATCGAGCGGAAATTTAAACACTCATATGAAACTGAAGAGAGGCAGTTAGAACAGAAAGCAATTCAGGAAATAAAGAAAAATCCAAATACTTCTTCACATATGCGAAATCAAAAGCAAAAACCACTGCCAGTATTGGACCTATTCGTACAAGTGAAGGTTCATACATGGAGGATGACAAAGAAATTAGTGAAATCCTAAAAAAGCAGTATGAGGACATGTTTAGCACTCCAATAAACAACATGAAAGTGGAAGATCCAGACAATTTCTTTATGCGTGATATTCAAACCCCTGTAAATATAACCGATATTAACACAAGCGTACTAAACTTTGAAAGAGAAATTGAAAACATGCCCATGCACTCGGCCCCAGGTCCAGACTCATGTTATTCAATATTTATAAAGAAATGCAAAGTGCCGGTAGCACAGGCACTCAGTCTAGTGTGGAGGAAGAGCTTGGACACGGGGGAGATACCAGATGCACTTTAAGTAGCAGACATAGCCCTTCTACACAAGGGAGGGAGCAAAGCATTGGCAAAGAATTATAGACCAGTTGCACTAACTTCGCACATAAAAGTATTTGAGATAGTGATTAGAAGTCAGGTCACCAATTTCATGGAGACCAATGACCTTCACAACCCAGGCCAACATGGATTTCGAGCGGGAAGATCGTGCCTCTCACAGCTACTTTAGCACTACGACAAAGTCACCGAGGCATTAGAAGAAAAACAGAATGCTGATGTGATATACACGGACTTCGCAAAGGCTTTCGATAATTGTGACCATAGCGTGATAGCACATAAAATGAAGTCAATGGGAATAACCGGTAAAGTAGGACGCTGGATACTCAGTTTTCTGTCTAACAGGACTCGGCGAGTAACGGTCAACCATATAAAATCTAGTCCAAGTGCAGTTAAAAGCTCTGTACCTCAGGGTAGAGTCCTTGCACCGCTGCTTTTCCATATTCTCATATCAGATATAGACAAAAATACAAGTCACAGCTTTGTATCATCCTTTGCAGATGACACAAAAATCAGTATGAAAATTACCTTGGCTGAAGACATTGAAAAACTTCAAGCTGATATTAATAAAGTTTTCGATTGGGCATCAGAAAATAACATGATGTTTAACAGTGATAAATTCAAGGTACTCAGGTACGGTAAAAATGAGGACCTTAAACATAATACAGATTATAAAACAATCATATGTACCCATAGTAGGAAAACAGCATGTAAAGGATTTGGGAATAATGACGTCTGACGACCTAACGTTTAGGGAGCATAACCAAGGAAATATTGCGACAGCCAGAAAAATGATAGGATGGATTACGAGAGCTTTCAAATCCAGGGATCCCATCACAATGGTTGTACTCTTCAAGTCACTCGTGTTGTCCCGTCTTGAATACTGCTCAGTACTCACTTCCCCCTTCAGAGCAGGAGAGATTGCCGAAATTGAGGGAATACAGAGAACATATACGGCACACATAGACGCAATAAAGCACCTAAATTATTGGGATCGTCTCAAAGCTCTACAAATGTACTCACTAGAAAGAAGACTAGAGAGATATCAAATAATATACACCTGGAAGATACGGGAGAGCCAAGTACCAAATCTACACAGTAAAATAACAACGTACTGGAGTGAACAATATGGAAGGAAATGCAGAATAGAACCAGTGAAGTGCAGGGGTGCCATAGGCACAATCAGAGAACACTGTATAAACAGAGGTCCGCGGTTGTTCAACACCCTCCCAGCAAGCATAAAAAATATTGCCGGAACAACCGTGAACATCAAGAGGAAACTAGATTTATTCCTCCAAGGAGTGCCGGACCAACCGGGCTGTGTTGGGTATGTGGGCCTGTGGGCCGCTCCATGCAACAGCCTAGGGGACCAAACTCTCACAAGTCAAGCCTGGCCTCGGGCCGGGCAGTAGAAGAACTCCCAGAACCCCATCAACCAGGTATCAACCAGGTAACAGAGGCATCCACGGAATCAACGAGATGGAGGGAGAAATTGTCAGGAGGCGCAGAATCAAGAGGAAGGAGATCAAAATATTTGGCCCACGAAGAGGGACCAAACAAGGCTTGATAGGTATCAGAACGGGAAGGAATCGAGCCAGGGCGGCCGTGACGAGGATGGTAGTGAGAACCCCCAGAGAGAGGGTTAAAAGGCGCAGTAGTTACAACGAAAGATGGAGCCGCGCCAGGAGACGAGGTAGTCACCACTGGGGGCTTGGGGCTCTACCCAACCACAGAGGAGGGAGGGGAGCCGAAGGGAGGAGTCAGGCCAAAGGAGGAGCAAGGTCGGGGCCGAGGCTACAGAGCCCGGTCTTCCAACACGGACCGACTCGGGGGCTTGGTCGCCCACCCCACGAGCCTGAGAAGGTAAAGGAGAAACAGTAGAACCAATAAACGTCATCGCTACGAGAAAAATATTCGTTCACGAATGTGCCCCCACACCCACCATGGAGCCACAATTAGAGGCAGGACACCCAACAAAAAGCTATCGCCGATCATGCCGGGGCCCCCTAGGGGTGCGTCGTGAGTATACGCCCCACAAACGCCACCTTAAGAACCGACAGTCCGTCGAGATCGGGTTCAGTGAAGAAAGGGGGATTGACAAAGGTTCCCCTCGCTCTCTACGTTGGGTACTACAGTTCTACGGGTGCAAGAGTATGCCTCCTCAAGCACCTGGACGTGAAAATAGAAGTCCAATGGAAGAACCAAAACAAGCAAATGGACGGCAGGAAACGGCAAGTAGATAGGAGAAGAGGGGGAAGAAAAACGAGACAGAAGGGAAAGGAAAAGGCGCTCAGCACAATTGGAGAGGACGGCAGCAGGAGCACAAGGCTATAAAATGACAGGACTGTCCCAAGGAACATCACACTCCAGCAGCCACCCACTAAGCCCCCCTCACGGCATCGAGCTGAGCGGGGAGGCTTTTACTAAATTAGGCTCTAAAATTGACTCAAACTTGCTCAATACCTCAAGTCTAACTTCGAAAAGTTATCTTGTGTGGATAATACTAATCATTTACGACAACATTTAAACCCACTACACACACTTCCACTGTCGGGTGGTAGAGATGCACTCTTGGCCCTCCGAACAATTTTCTCTTACTCCTCCTTACTCCTCGCAGTCTTGTGGAATGAGTCTCCGTTGTGCCTTCAGCTGTCCAAGTGCTCCTCTGAGCAAGCCAGGTAAACTAGGGTACTTTCTGCAACTGGTTCGCAATTCTCTTTCAAAGATAGAAAATAATTATCCATCAATGTCCACCAACAACGGTGGACAAGTCTGACCCCCCCCCCCACTTTCACTCTAGGGGTCACTATTCACTAATTAACACCATCACAGGCAACCTTACCTGGTTGATGGGGTTCTGAGAGTTCTTCTACTCCCCAAGCCCGGCCCGAGGCCAGGCTTTACTTGAGAGTTTGGTCCACTAGGCTGTTGCTTGGAGCGGCCCGCAGGCCCACATACCCACCACAGCCCGGCTGGTCCGGAACTCATTGGAGGAATGAATCTAGTTTCCTCTTGAAGATGTCCACGGTTGTTCCGGCAATATTTCTTATGCTTGCTGGGAGGACGTTCAACAACCGCGGACCTCTGATGTTTATACAGTGTTCCCTGATTGTGCCTATGGCACCCCTGCTCTTCACTGGTTCTATTCTGCATTTTCTTCCATATCGTTCACTCCAGTACGTTGTTATTTTACAGTGTAGATTTGGGACCTGGCCCTCCAGTACCTTCCAGGTGTATATTATTTGATATCTCTCTCGTCTTCTTTCTAGCGAGTACATTTGGAGAGCTTTGAGACGATCCCAATAATTTAGGTGCTTTATCGCGTCTATACGTGCTGTATATGTTCTCTGTATTCCCTCTATTTCAGCAATCTCTCCTGCTCTGAAAGGGGAAGCGAGTACTGAGCAGTATTCAAGACAGGACAACACAAGTGATTTGAAGAGTACGACCATTGTGATGGGATCCCTGGATTTGAAAGTTCTCGTAATCAATCCTATCATTTTTCTGGCTGTCGCAATGTTTGCTTTGTTATGCTCCCTAAATGTTATGTCGTCAGACATCATTATTCCCAAATCTTTTACATGCTGTTTTCCTACTATGGGCACATTTGATTGTGTTTTGTACCCTGTATTATGTTTAAGGTCCTCATTTTTACCGCACCCGAGTACCTGGAATTTATCACTGTTAAACATCATATTTTCTGCTGCCCAGTCGAAAACTTTATTAATATCAGCTTGAAGTTTTTCAATGTCTTCAACCGAGGTAATTTTCATAATGATTTTTGTGTCATCTGCAAAGGATGATACGAAGCTGTGACTTATGCCTCCGAATATCGCTGGTTACACTCCAGTTTGCAATTCTTTCACACTTTGTTAGCCTACCACCATATAGGATTACACTGTACTGCGTTTTGCAGCCAATAATATCGCGTCGGCGACAAGACACAGACCGACTGATGCTTTGAGAGCAGCAAGGGTTTTAGACTTCACACCAACAACATTTTTACTTATTGATTTAATTGAAGTGTTTATTAACCTATTTGAGAGTGGTGCTTACCAGAACAACACTTTTGTTAATACATTTGGTTAGGAGGTTGCAAGATAATCAACCCCAATCCCTCAGTTCATTCAACCTGAACCTGTCTTTCAGGTTGACAATGCTTGGTTCTGGACCACCACCTGTTGCCGAATTGAACCGTTTTACAATATTTGCAAATCTTTAACTACGACTATTAATATTGCCATTTAAGGGGAACAAGAAATATGATTAGCTTCACCCAGAAGCCTTTTATTGAATATACTTAATATTTCGTTTTTTAAAATCTTCACAAGAATGAACGTGCTAGAGCTGTCTATAACCGTAGGGGGCTCCAGGGACGAGGACCGTGTCGGTGACTGTGCGGTAGTCCGTGAACACTGTGCTCTTAGTATTGATGTTTGTTCTCACCAGCGTTGTCGTGTACGACAGTCTGTGGGGAGTAAAGTGGTTAATTAGCCAGTGCCTTTACAAGTAAGCAAGGAAATTTGAAGTTACAGTACAATACTGTGGATTTAGCATCAAACTTACACTTGGGTAGCAGTAGTAGTATAGGTCGTCTGCATGATGACGTACGAGGTGTGGGCGAGAGTCACGTAGTCTAAAGACCTTTCAGTCACAATCCTGAAGTCGGACTGCACGTACGTGACCGTTAGTGTTGAAGGTCTGACAACTACTGTTGTCTGGAGGGCGACGCGGTCATCCACCGGCGTCTGCGCCACCTGTGTAAGAACACTTTACTAGTCTGAGCTCAGCCTCCAAACCATCGTTTGTCACAATACATACCAAGTACTTACCGCGCGTGTTCCAGTGGTGACGGTCTGGACGGTGAGGGAAGTGAGGGTGACAGCCACACTCTGGAAAGCCTGATCAGTGAGGGTGACGAAGCGGTCGATGGTGAAGAGCTGGGTGACAGTGGGGTTAAATAGTGCATCCACTCTGCTCACTTGTTGACTGCCATACCTTGCACCAGCGTAAGGAGCCGGACCGCTACTGTCAGAGGAAGCTCGAGGTCCACTGCCAACCTGTCCAGTCCCGTCACCACTCCCGCCGACTCTTTGACCAGAACTGCCAGCTGGACCGCCGCTGATGCCTTGGCCGAGGTTAATACCTACGCCTTGCCCGCTGCCAAGTCCTAATCCAGCACCCAGAGCTGGACCGCTGCCGACGCCCAGGCCGCCACCTACTGAACCGCTGCCCTGTTGACCCGATGACCCCTGAGAGCTGCCACTACCCACACCTCCCGGTCCTCTGGTTTGACTGCCATAAGGAGAGCCAGGCTGATGGGTTTGATGAAGGAAACAGTTTGAAGTGAACGTTTAAGAACCCTCAGAAAAATGAAATTTGTAGAATACTCTAAAATTCACGTCTTTGAGACACCTACACTAAATACATTAATAAACATTTAAAAAATTAGTGCCCTTTAGTAGTCAAGGCTAAGTTTTATAGTATGGCAATATACCACAAAACTACTAGAACTTTTACATTAGTATATGAAGATTAGTGCATTCAAGAGGTTATGCAAGATATGATTTAATAGAGATTAAATGTTACCGGTACCAAACATTAGAGTCAACCAGGTAATTTCTCAACTTTAATCAAGTTCAAGAAACTGGGGGAAATAGAACCCCACATTTCCGATGTGTTCTTTATGAACAGTGATGACAGCCAAGTATCCAAGCTACAGCCAATAAGATCATTTAACTTTAAATAAAAATATCAGTTAAGAATCGGCAGTAAACAGATTCTATAACCAAAAGGTTCATTGGTCTTTTAACCCACTCTGTAGAGTCCCAATAGAGTAACGAAGAATAACTTCAAATCCCATGAAATCTGTGGTAGATTTAGGTCAACTTTAGTGCAAACTAGAAACGTGAGGGGAAAACCCATTGATAGTAAAATGCTACACAAACGTATACCCTTTATATGTAGAAGCTAAAGAAACTAACAATGGATCCATTTTAAGTTAAGGTCTAAAGCTGTAAGCTTTAGGGCATCTTCGAAATAGGAAGGCTAGTTTACTAAATCCCAATATTTAGTTTGTTTTGTTATCCTAGAATTAAAAAGGTTAGTCCGTACCCATAAAATGAAGGCTGATAACGATCCCAAGACGAGAATAGTATTTAATAATTAGACAAATAAGGGTTACGACAGACTGAAGTCATGCTTCATTGGAATTTTATACAAGTGTTACTTTCACTTAAATATTTAAATCAGAGATATTTAATCAGATGAATTTAAGACAAGCCCAACAAGGAAGTTTGCACTTTTTTTAAATAAAAAAAAACTAGCATCCGCACAACTAACACGAGAATCGCCAAGGTAGTCTCACTACGCCTGCGTGATATTCTATATATATTTTATAGTATAAATGTAAGTTATGTTTATTCAGATTTCCTGATCTGAAAGTTATTCACCGATTGCTTTGACATTTTGACCAAGTTACATTCGAATATTTACATATTTTTATATACCTGCCCCATTTGTGACTAGTAAAACGTTCCGAGAGAAAAAAATCCTGTTTTACGTAAGTGCATCACTATACCAAGTATATTACGATTCGATTTCAATGTTTCCGATTGCATTTGTGAAATTAATTTTCATGGACGTATACTTTACTATGATTAAATTATTTTGTGACATTGCGTTTTGGAGGAGAGCTGTGATGTGTAACACCCCACATATTTCAAGAGTAAATTTCTTCAGTATTAACCATTTCGTTTACTCTCACTTTACCATTCCAATTTTCCTGGTGGGAACAAATCACTTGGGAACGCATCGGACGAGGGAGTGGGAAAGGGTTGAGAGGACGAATGGGAGGGGGGGAGGGGAAGAGGTTTCTGTGGCTCGGCAACACGTGGCCGGGTAAAGCCAGTGTTTAATAATAAATTATTTTGCCTATAAATGTATAAAGTCAAATAGTTTACAAAAAGAATTTACTCACGTTAACAAGTTGGGCAACGACAAGCACCTGGGAGACTACCATGGTTGTCCACAATAATATCCAGGAAATGTTGGTCATCTGAAAAATATTGTAGTTAATGTCAAATCAATAACAGCGTCTCCAATGCTGCAAAACTGTTTTAGTTAACAATGGTATATAATAGAGCGTATGAAGTTGCACAGAGTGCTGAAGGGTGGACGTTTACCGACAAAGAATGTAGCCAGAAAATTACGATAATTTTACCATTTTCTTTTTCTCCAATTCTCGGCCATTAGTCAAAGAAAAAAATGTAGCCATCTTCGTAAGTAACTATAAAAGTACAGGAGAGAGGAAGTCTGATAAATGAGCAGGAAAGAACATTGACAACCATCTACCAGCTTCAGTGAAAAAAATATATAAAAAAATTTAAAATCCCAAGAAACGTTATCCAACGCCGCTTTCATAACATTATTAAACCTATGCAAATAACAATAAACTATTCCGTTTACACACAAACCTTGAAGTATAGAGAGAGTGTTATCACCACAGGAAGTTGGGGATAGAATGTCAAGTGCAGGAAGGTGGCCTGACTCGTTGCCTTCCCCACACACTATAAACACTCGCACTAACAAAAGACTATGGAAGAAGGATAGGAAAGTTCTCTATAAAATATATAGATCATGTAACACCCAACCCGACGCTCGCCCTGCCTAACAGCGCCATCTATTGACGAGTGCGCCACCTACAGGAGAAAGTGGTACTATTTCATTCCCTTCCCATTAACATTATATCACTAACTTTCTTAAATTATTGTAAAAGTTCTTTGTTTCTAAATTATGTCGTGCTAAATAGTTTGTTAAAAAAAATTAAACATAAATGAGTCCACAATGTAGTGAGACAAATAACGAGTCTGGCGGAACTGACCTCAGTCCTTCTAGACGGCGCTTCGTTCTTTTTCGTTCGTGACCCAGTTTAATGTTATGCAATAACCTCCGGAACCACTGACATATATCATGTACACATGTTATAGCAATATATACATATGTATTTTTAACCTAAAAGGGGTTATCACCTCTGGTCCAATTGCAGGGATCCATAGCCTCGGAGAGAAAATAAAGAGTACTCAGTGAAGGCCTTGTGGATCCTCGGTGAAGAAAATATAGAGTACTCAGCGAAGGCCTTGTGGATCCTCACTGAACACTAATATTTTCTTCTCCTACCACCCCTATTCTTTTTGTATGTGTGGGTATATTATATATATATATAGATATATATATATATATATATATAATATATATATATATATATAGAATATATATATATATCTACTGTCGGGGTTCACAGGTGTTCTCGTAATAAGGGTTAAAGCAACAATAGACTGGATCTCCTTCCCAGGTGGTTGCTCCAACAATAACCCTTACTCACCGTCGTTCGGCGGGTCTTCCCTCAATCCTCTAGGCTCCACTGCTGGCCTCGGAGAGTATCCCAGTCGATCTCACAACCGGCCTTTAGATTATAAGATGAGTGAGAGCACAGATCGTTCCCTCAATCTGTGGCCCACCCCGACACCGAACTCTTATACAGCCTTCAAGGTCGCCAACTGGTTTTCTTGTGTCCAGTAACACTGCAGTGGTCAGGTGTAATTGTGGCAAGAGCAAATTCCAATAATGGTATCAGGCAGGTCACTCTACTTTATATCATTACACGGTCACAAGATAAATGGAGGGGATGATATCAAACACCAAAGAGTTTTGGTATTTTACTTAAAAGACAACGAGAAATATATATGCATCAATGTATCAGGATTAATATATGACAATGCTCCATTCATAGCATAATATCTGAAGCGCACCGATATGGTAACATCGGCACGTGTCACCTGTCAGACTCAGCTGACCGGGACCCTCGCGATCGTGGGAACAGACTAGTACTTGTTTTCTAATTGTCACGATCCCCGTTTATTTAACTTTTTCCAAAACACTATTCAACATTCACATGGCTTACTTATGATTTCACTGGCCTCACGATCAACATCTATATTCACAATACTCTCACAGTGACTTTTCACCGTACCAAAAGATTACTCTATTCTTAATAATATTTACTGTGAATGCACTCACTTGATCACTGAACTTTTCTTTATATTTACTTCCTTCAAAGAGATATCACTGGCAATCACTTCACGTATATGATATTATTCAGTACACAATCATGTCATATATAAATCAGTAATCAAATTCAGGCATATATATATCAATAGATCATAGAGATCAATACACAGGCATTTATATCGATAGATTATGGAGATCAACACACAGGCATTTATATCAATAGATTATAGAGATCAATCCACAGCATTTATATCAATAGATTATAGAGATCAACACAGGCATTTATATCAATAGATTATAGAGATCAATCCACAGGCATTATATCAATAGATTATAGAGATCAACACCAATATCTGGTTTACTACCAATATATAATAATAATAATCACAGATCAAATAATAATAGTCACAGTAAATTCTCTGATGAATCTTGGTGCTTGCACACACCCACACATAGATATATATGTAAACTGATACTGTGAGCGCTCTGGGCAGCCTCACCACATACTGTGCTCTCTGTGACTTAACTCAAGTGAGACTTGCTCACGACATATAAAATATCCTGACAAGAATATATATAGCTAACTAAAGGGGAAATGGGAGGGTAACTGTAAACACCTACTTCACCTATCCTAGGATGACAGTTGGGTTGTAGCTCCTGGTCCAGGCTCTCGCCTCGTTCATCCAGAAACACAAGCCCCACGCCTTAGGATGTCGCGTCTCGCCGCTTCTGTACACAGCAGGTCCGTGCTCCTTCCTCTACAGTACGTCGCAGGGTTGAAGTCGGTCTCCTGGCCGTCAACTTTCCTCCCAACTACGGCAGCCAGCCTACGTCTCGGCGGTCGTCGTACGTTTCCCAATTAGTTCTTGTCACTGTTCTCCAGAGGAACTGCCTCTCACCACTACGAAGTCACTGAAGTTATCAGCCGTCCCAGACGACCCACGCACAGCACCCGACTTCAGAGCACTTGAAGCTCACAACACTGTCAATTCCCTCGTCGTCTAGATATATCGCTAGGTATTTGGGAAGACTTCTCGACGTGCTTGCATCCAACTGTTGACTCGTAGGGTTCCACGAAGGTGGGGTTACTGTCAAACTTGACAGGATCGTCGATCACACGTTCAACCTGGTTGACAAGGCTGTCAACCTGGTTCACTCACGGTGGTGGCCCGGCCACTAAGCTGTCTCTTATAGGTGAACTGCCAACGACGACACACGTCGATGCCCGGCCCACTTCTTGCAACGCACCTGTCCCCTGAGCACTTGTTGCTCAATATTCTGTCAATTCCTTATCTGAGCCAATTTGGGTTGCAGGAAGACCTCACAGAGTGCGTGCCAACAACTGGAGACGCTTAAATCCACCGGAGTTCGGTAAATCCGTCACTCTGACAGGATGACCGATCGCGCGTCCTACCTCTCGGACGTGTCGTGAAAGACTGATGTCGCCTGGCGCCAAACACGGCGGACCCCCATGCCTATGTGACGTCACTTTTCCCAAAGTTGGTTTTCATTGGCTCCCAGTGCCATGTCGCTGACGGTGACCAATCTGGCGCCACTGACGTCACACAGTTTTGGCGGGAGAACAGACTTGCCAGCGCCATATTGGCTCCCTAAAGGGCCTATCCCACAGGACAAAATGTTACATTTTCTCAAATTTCTCGGCTCTTCGAGAATACTGTTCTCTCCCACATATGTTCAATTGTTGCCTGCAATGTAGAGAACGCTCGGAATAGTGGACATGACTCTTACAGCAGGCGGGGAGAATTAGAA
>WNGS01167104.1:8084828-8105140 GCA_020271785.1 Procambarus virginalis | reverse complement strand
ACTTTAAAAACATTGAAATTCTACCTTGCTATGTCCGCCATGTTGTCACCCGCCATTTATCACACCCGGTGTAAGAGCAAGCCCGCTCGTGGGGCCACGTGATGGCAACACCCTGGCCACACGCCTGTGGGCCACAACTAACCACCCCGCGCGCCACCTCATCCTGGGTGGGGCGCTGCGACAGTCTTGAGCTACTCCGTGGCCACCCCTTAGGGCTACGCGGTAGCCACATGCCTTGGGCCACGCTTGGCCACACTCCTAGGGCCACACCTACTCGACGCACGTGGGAGTGAGCTAGGTGTTCTTCAGGTTCAGTCCTTCAGTAAGTGAGGTTGTGACCGGGGAGTGAATGTAAAGAGAGTGGTAACGTTAGTACTCATTATTATGTACTGCAGTTACAGTGTCTCAGGACTGATGTTAATTCCTGTACCAGTTGTGTTGTCCCATTGCGCCTGCCCGGCGAGGGAAGCAGCTGAGAGGCATCTGTCTATACTGACGTCAAGGTGACTGTCTGTGTTGTGACGTGACGGTGTATGTTATACACAGAACCACACATACCAACCCCGCATAGAGGAACATAGAAGACATATTTATATGTATATGGATATATTTTGTGTGTAGACTGAATCAAGTATGTAAGCCGGTCAACATAGAGATTTTTTTCCCATGTAAATGATTGTTGATCTGTCGATTCATTATATATCGTTCAGAGTCAAGATTAATCCCATATTGCCGCATGTTAATTATATCATTGCTGGCCAGTGTAGTAGGGATGTCAGAGGACATCCTGAGGTTTGTATAATTATGTATGTAAATTTATGTTGATGTTTGATGGGTAAGTTATTTGATTTATGATCATTGATTAGTGTGTACCATTTCCATGTGTTTCATTTGCATATAATTATTATGGTGTTGTATGGTGAGTCAGTAATTGCAGTTGCTGACTGATTGCATAGTGACGTCATTAGCATATAGGTCATGCTGATGACATCAGTATGTTTATGTGCTCGGGCAGTGTTATTGTTTGGCATAGGTTATATTACTGCCCTAGGCACTGTGTTGTTGATTGAAGGAGGTCCACCTTTAATTATTCAGGGGAATTCACAGTACTTAATGAGAATGCAAGCAATTGATTGGATAATCTGCCTAATTAGGAGAATTAGTGCCAGCTGTCAGTGTAGCGACGGTGTCTTATGTTAACGTAAATTATTTTGCTGGAATAGTAGTTCCTTGCAACTGTTGCAAGATTAGAGGGGCCAGTAATGTAGGCATACTTTTGTGGTTGTCCTACCAGGTGTCATTACTATGAGAGTGTTATGGTCAGAGAGATAAGACCCCCATATTTATATCTTAAGGGAGTAACTTTCCGCATCACTGGAACACATAGCCTGTCCACATATCAATCAAGGTTCTAGGGGAGTAAAAGGCTAGCAACAAATATTCCAGTTTACTGGCATTAATAACATTCCACAGCATTAATAAATAAACATTCTATTAACCTCACACACTATTACTTTATATCCAGCCTCTCAACAGCTGGGCCATGACCAATCAAACAAGTCTGTAAACTGCATCAATCAACACTAGCTGACACCAAGAACTTTGCGTAGCGCAGTGGAACACTAGTGCCTATATGCTGCTAATACCAAACAAGGGTGGTGGTGGTGTGTCAACCAATAACACATGAGGTAAGAGGAATAATATCACATACAGCCCTTGGCATTTCACAAGTCCTCAAAATATATAATTTTTTTTGAGATATATACAAGAGTTGTTACATTCTTGTACCGCCACTAGTACGTACGCGTAGCGTTTCGGGCAGGTCCCTGGAATACGATCCCCGCCGCGAAGAATCGTTTTTTCATCCAAGTACACATTTTACTGTTGCGTTAAACAGAGGCTACAGTTAAGGAATTGCGTCCAGTAAATCCTCCCCGGCTAGGATACGAACCCATGACATAGCGCTCGCGGAACGCCAGGCGAGTGTCTTACCACTACACCACGGAGACTGTTAATATCACCTCACTACAATACATAAAAATCACCTACCACCTGGTATATATGTTCAACACAGTATAAATGATCCATTTAAATACATACTGTTACACGAGAGTACATTTAGCAGGCTTACTAACCAAGTAAGGTCACAAATCACGGACTAAAACGCTAGCAGGTCCGCTCGCTTGAAGAAGTCAGAGAGTAGTGGCGCCTTGAGACAAGCTTGCCGAGACGCGACACTGTAACCAACTCCAATAAGTCAACTGACCTTCAACTTTCAAATCTCTCTAACTCAGTTACAACATAAACTCACTCAAGAGCTTCTAATTTAATATACAACAACTTAAGAGTATAAGGCACAACCTTACAACCTTACACACTGAGGATGACAAAGAAATCAGTGAAATCCTAAGAAATCAGTATGAAGACATGATTAGCACTCCGATACTCAGCACGAAAGTGGAAGATTCGGACAATTTCTTTATGAATGATACTCAAACACCTGTAAATATAACTGATATCAAAACGAGCGTGGCAGATTTTGAAAGAGAAATTGACAATATGCCCATGCACTCAGCCCCAGGTCCAGACTCACGGAATTCAATATTTATAAAGAAATGCAAAGTGCCAGTAGCACAGGCACTCAGTATAGTGTGGAGGAAGAGCTTGGACACGGGGGAGATACCAGCGGATGTTAAAGCAGCAGACATTGCCCCTCTACACAAGGGTGGTAGCAAAGCATTGGCAAAGAATTATAGACCAGTTGCACTAACGTCCCACATAATAAAAGTATTTGAAAGAGTGATCAGGAGTCAGGTCACTAGATTCACGGAAACCAATGACCTCCACAATCCAGGCCAACATGGATTTAGAGCAGGAAGATCATGCCTCTCACAGCTACTTGACCACTATGACAAAATCACTGAGGCATTAGAGGAAAAACATAATGCAGATGTCGCATACACAGGTTTTGCAAAGGCATTCGACAAATGTGACCATGGAGTGATTGCACACAAAATGAAGTCAATGGGTATAACTGGTAAAGTAGGACGCTGGATACTCAATTTCCTGTCGAATAGAACACAGAGAGTAACAGTCAATCAAGTAAAATTGAGTCCGAGCGCAGTTAAAAGCTCTGTACCTCAAGGCACAGTCCTAGCACCACTGCTGTTCCTTATTCTCCTATCAGATATAGACAAAAACACAAGTCACAGCTTCGTGCATCCTTTGCAGATGATAGAAAAATCAGCATGAAAATTACCTCTGCTGAAGACATTGATAAACTACAAACAGATATTAACAAAGTTTTCGACAGGGCAGCAGAAAATAACATGATGTTTAATGGTGATAAATTCCAGGTACTCAGATACGGCAAAAATGAGGATCTTAAACATAATACAGGGTACAAAACACAATCGAATCTGCCCATAGTAGGAAAACAGCATGTCAAGGATTTGGGAATAATGATGTCCGACGACCTAACGTTTAGGGAGCATAACCAAGCAAGTATTGCGTCAGCCAGAAAAATGATAGGATGGATTACGAGGACCTTCAAGTCCAGGGATCCCATCACAATGGTTGTACTCTTCAAATCACTTGTGTTGTCCCGTCTTGAGTACTGCTCAGTACTCACTTCCCCCTTCAGAGCAGGAGAGATTGCTGAAATTGAGGGAATACAGAGAACATATACGGCACGCATAGACGAGATAAAGCACATAAATTATTGGGATCGTCTCAAAGCTCTCCAAATGTGCTCACTGGAAAGGAGAGGAGAGAGATACCAAATAATATACACATGGGAAATACTGGAGGGACAGGTGCCAAATCTGCACAGTAAAATAACAACGTACTGGAGTGAACGACATGGAAGAAAATGCAGAATAGAACCAATGAAGAGCAGAGGTGCCATGGGCACAATCAGAGAACACTGTATGAACATCAGAGGTCCACGGTTGTTCAACGTCCTACCAGCGAGCATCAGAAATATTGCAGGAACAACCGTAGACATCTTCAAGAGGAAACTAGATTGTTTCCTTCAAGGAGTGCCGGACCAACCGGGCTGTGGTGGGTATGTGAGCCTGCGGGCGGCTCCAAGCAACAGCCTGGTGGACCAAACTCTCACAAGTTAAGTCTGGCCGGGCTTGGGGAGTAGAAGAACTCCCAGAACCCTATCAACCAGGTACATAATGATATATAATAACAATCCAATACATTACAAAAATTATCATGAAATACAAAATAAGTACACAAAGAAATCGCATGGATACGAGATAGTAACACTGGGAAAGTCTCTGATTTTATCATCAGTAGGGGAGAGGGAAGGGGGGGGGTTTAGGGAGAATTCAACGACATACGCCAACGGTTATACATATGCATACAATATATGAATTATATTACGTATATACAACATGTGTATCAAAGGATTGTCTAAGTGGAAAATATTGCACTGTGCCATATATTCATTAAATGTTATGACAATGAGACAATGCAAGGTACAACACTAAAATGGAAACTACTCAGTATACATATGAATAATACATCTGGAAACTAAATGTATGTATTCTCCAACATGGTCCACATATTGTTACCTATATAGCATTTATGTAGCATTAATTACAATACACATTCAAGGATGTTTTTCAAACTCCATGACATTAGGCTACTGCTATAACTAGACATCTAATATATATCCACAATTACAAGGCATACAACTTTGATTCAGAATAAATATAGACTTGGAAATGTGTGTTACACATTGACAATACATAAAGTAAGAATAATATATGGTAACATAAGATTTTATCATACACAATATTCGTGATACGAGGCTATCAACCAAGATCTCACTCTAGTTTGAGCACACTCATACACCAATCTCAGCATGATCATATTGGTGTATGCGTGGTCATAACAGAGGGTACAGTAATTAACGTGATGCAGAGAACTGAAACCGTATGTGGGCTGTGCATTTATTTTGTTATGCCACTGTAAGTGTGACCTATGTCACTTGGGGTTACTTTGTGTTCTTTAAGTTGTGTTGATAACTTAAGGATTCAGTGAGAGTTAATTAAGGGGGTAATTAATGTCATACGGGGTTGCACATTACTTAATGAGAGAGCTGTTAAGAGAGACAGTGTTGAGATACGTTTCAGGTGCAATTAATTGTCCGTGTGACAACTAATTTACCACTCTAGCTAATTGTGTAATTAGCATTCTCATCATGAATTCATATAGTGGGGAGGAATTGTCAAGGGCTGACAGTATTTGTGTTCAACCCGTTCTCGCACTTGCTTATAGTCAATATTGGCTTATTAATAAGTGCATATGTGACATACTAATTTATTGTGAATATTTTAGTTTACCTTGAAAAGCTTAATAGAAAACACCGACCTAACCTAATCTTCTTAGTATGTTAAGATAAGCATCTTATTGCTTCTTAATTACACTTATTACTTAACCTATACCTATATTGATATTACAGTTTTATAAAAATAATAAAACAAAACCAAAATATTTAGATAAATTGTAAAGTAACTCAGGATATTGCCAAATATTGTATAAAATCTTTAGTGTTTAATACAACTGAAAAAGAAATTCCTAATATGAAAACTGGTGTTTAGCAAATCTATAGGAATTTTCAAGGTTTGTACCTTGAAAACAAAATATAACTTGGCATATACCACATATGTACTTATTAATCAGCCAAATAATGACTACAAGCAGTAATATATGTACTGTCTTGTGCGAGAGCGGGTTGTTGTGTTAACGTAATTTGCTCAAGACTACCTTTCTGGGGTATAGCAATTAGTGGAGTAATTAACGTCAAAGGTATTGATGACTCGGTAAAGCGAGGTCATGGAGCTAGCATTACTCGTTGTAGTAATCATATCCTCTCTGGTGACAGTGGATTAAGATGCACTCATGTTAATTAGGGTAATTAACACCTTGTCCGTGAATTCACAGTGTTTGATGAGACCTGATTTGGCAGTAAGGAGTGAGACGTATTTATGTATAATTAATTATCGGTCCTGGTGACAGTTAATTAATTGCTCGGGGTTAATTAGGGTAATTAACGCTCATTAAAGTAAAGTTTGACAGACTGTTGAGAAGCTACCAAGATAGTGGTAGGCTTAGTTAACGTAACTCGATTGGGATTTAATTAGTTGTCCGTTTGACATTAATTAGGAATTACTCATTGAATGCTTGATGGAGTCAAGTGTGATGTAATTTAAGAGACTGAGTTATTGTTAACAAGTTGACTTGTGTTAAGAGAGAGACAAGTGTTGATGGTTAACGTAGAGTACCATCATGTTTTTGAGTAAGAGAGACAAGTGTTTGTAATTAACGTGAAGTACTTTGTTGCTGACTGCTGTGGACAGTCAATTAACGTAATTAATCACATAATAAATTTTGTAATTGATTAAGGCAATTTCTTTTGTTTATCGTCTGGAGCCAGGAGTAAAGAAACCAAGGGATTAATGGAGAAGTGTCTCAGAATCCCACCTTCCTGGCTTTGTTTACATTTGCAACTTCTTGCATGGACCTGCAAAGAGTGTTCACATTAGGTTGTGATAGGGGGAGTCAGTCCTGGGCTCCCACCTAGTTTCGTGGGTATCTCGCTTGGAGGACTGGAAGACCCGTAATATTGTGACTATAGTATCTGTTCACCGTGAAGCCGTAACAATATTTATTGCAAACTTGTGTCATAAGTGGGCATCATTGTTCAGTTAGTTCATTTAGTCAGCCCGAAGTGTCTGCAAGATGGAGACTGCTGTTATTTCTTGAGGGGCTGTTGAATAGCTGTGTTGCAAGTGCCACTGGATAGACATTAACGTAACGATTCACTCACTGTTGTGTAAACATAGGCATGTGAATTATTTGTTTGAAGCATTGCGTCATCAGTGGGCACAACTGTGTTCAGGTTAGTTCAGCATTCAGCCGCACAGCAATGGACCGGAATCGTTGCTATTTAATGGTTGTTAAGTAGCCGTTGTTACAGTGCCACTTGATGAACATTAATGTAACATAAACTCGATGTTATAGTAGTTTAGTCTCTTGTTAATCAGTTGTTTTGTTATACAAAACTGTCTTTGATGTCAACCCCTCAGCCATTCTTTTTCACCCATGTTCTGCTTTATACGATTACTTTGAAAGTGATCTTTTTATTTAATGACGGCTGTTCTTGGGAAATTCGAATTCCATTTCATAGCACCACATCAAATACAAATATCTGACTGTGAGAACCCGTCGATTACCCTTTATTGGTTTTAACGTCCTTTTTAACTAGGAGGAATCAGCGGCCTAAGTGGACAGGTTTTCACCCTAGTGGTGGGACCCTGGCAGTTTGCTTCCGCTTTTCCTTTTTCTATTGATCTCATGCTTACAGTAGAAATATCTGCAGTGTGCAGTTCTTTATGCTTGAGGTCCACCTCCTATGGGAGGTAAGCATAGAAAAGTCTCACACTGATCATATTCTATAAAACAAAGAAGACTACCGACCTCCTTCTTGGAGGACCTCCTTCTTGAGTGCCGCAGCACGACTGATGTCCTGGTGAACTTGGAGGTCTATATTCGTACTGCTTTTGCTGCGAAGATCTCTGTTGTTGCTGTCCTTTTTGGCCTGGAAAAGACTTATGACAAGACTTGGAGATACCATATTCTGTCCCAACTTCGTTCTTTTGGCCTTCGTGGTAATCTCCCTCTCTTCCTTCAAAGCTTTCTCTCTCGTCGTACCTTTCGAGTCAGACTTGGTACCACTCTCTCTGCCTCTTTTCGGCAGTATGAAGGTGTACCCCAAGGTAGTGTTCTGAGTACTACTCTTTTTCTGGTTGCCTTCAATGGTCTTCTTTCCTCCCTTCCTTCTGGCATCTTCTCCGCTCCTAATGTTGACGATCTTACTCTTTGCTGTCAGGGTGTTGATTCACCTCTCCTTCATCGCCGGCTTCAACTTGCGTTTGATGCCGTGTCATCTTGGGCCACCAATCATGGCTTCAAGTTCTCTACTACTAAGACTTGTGCCATGACTTTTACTCGGAAGCGGGTCGTTCTTCGTCCCTCTGTCACTTTATGGTCTTCCCCTTCAATAAAATGATTCCACAAAGCTTTTGGGGTTATTCTTTGACACTCGTTTGTCTTGGTCGCCAATATCTCTTACCTCTGTGTTGAATGCTCTAAGGCCCTTAACCTACTTAAGGTTTTGTCCCATACTTCTTGGGGAGCGGATAGGCGTACACTCCTCTATTTGCATTCCTCCCTCGTCCTGTCTAAACTCAATTATGGTTGCCCTGCATACTCTTCTGCTTCTCCTTCTGCTCTTCGCCGTCTTGATCCTTAGCACAATACTGGGTTGCGCCTCGGCTCTTGTGCTTTTCGTTCAACTCCTGCCCTCAGCTTGTACGCTGACACTGGCTTCCTGTCTCTCCAGGACCGCCCTGATCGCTACAGTCTTCGTTATCTTTTGCGATCCATCCAGCATCCTCACTCTCGCCTCTATTGTGCTTTGGCTTTTACCCCTCTTGTAGTTCCTGTTTCTCTTCACCACCTCCCTCTTTCTGTCCGTTTGACTCGCTTACAAGATTCTCTTTCATTTCATATTTCCAATGTTTCTACTCGTATTGTTCCATCCTTGCCCCCATGGAGGGTCCCTCTTCCCAAATTTTGTACTTCTCTGACCTGCATTACTAAAGCTTTTACCCCTCCTACGGTTCTCTAACGCCTCTTCCTTGAGCACTTTTCTTCTCATTCCCACTCCGTTCCCATCTTCACCGATGGGTCTAAGTCTGCTGACGGTGTGGGCTACTCTTTTGTTTTTCCCTGACCACACTTATGTGTGTCCCCTTCCTCCGGAGGCTAGCATCTTCACAGCAAAACTTTATGCTATTCTCTATGCTCTTCGTCTCCTGCTTTCCCGGTGTCAATCCTCCTTTGTGGTGGTAGTTGACTCTCGTAGTGCCCTCATGGCTTTAGGGTCCTTTAATCCGGTCCACCCGGTGGTCATCGAGATTCAACATTGGCTGTTTCTTATCTCCAGTAAATTTAGGTCAGTTGAGTTTTGCTGGGTTCCCAGCCATGTTGGTGTCTCTTTAAATGAGCATGCGGATGCTGCCGCTAAGGAAACTATCCGCACTTGTCCCATCTCCCGTAAAGGTATTCCTTATTCCAACTTTTACCCAGTTATTCATGCCTCCATCCTTGCCCGCTGGCAGAGTTGTTGGTCTTCTGTTATTGGTAACAAACTGCATACTCTTAAGAGTCGTTTGATCCAGTGGCCTTCCTCCTACCACCGTAACAGGAGGGGGGAAACGGCTATGGCTAGGTTACTTATTGGCCATACCCGTTTAACTCACGGTCATTTAATGGAGCGCCGTCCTGCTCCTTATTGTCCAAATTGCACTGTTCTTCTTACGGTCGTGCATATCCTTGTTGAATGTCCTGACTTCCAGGACGAGCGTGTCTTTGTTTTCCAACTGTCCCCCGCAGTCGCTTTTCCCTTGATAGAATTCTTGGCGATTCGGATACATTTGATATCGTTCACCTTGTGCATTTCTGTTCTCGTATTGGCATCCATGATGATATTTAGCGCCCTCTGACTATCCCGCACATTTGATGGTGCTACATAGCCTTCCTGGTTTGGTGCCTTCTTTTGATAATTACTTACTTACTTCATGGGGTCTTTCCTCTATCTTTTTAAAGCCTTATGCTCCTGCTGCTGTCTTCACCAATTTTGCCAGAAATCTTTTACTTTTAATTGTTTCACTTACCCCCCCCCCTCCCCCTTCTTTCTAATTATCATTTCCTGCCGGTCTTTATTATTTTTTCACTTTTTCTGTTTTGATTCCCGGGTGTTTGGGGAGGCATACTCACCCATATAACTGTGGTACCCAACTTCTCGAGTGAGGTGGGATGCTTTAATTGTCAATCCTCCTTTCGTCACTGAACCCGCTCTAGACGGACTGACGGTTCTTAGATCGTTGGTGGAGGCGTATACTCACGACGCATCCCAAGTGGGCCATGGCAAGACCAGAAACATGGCTCTTGTCAGGTGTCCTATCTTCTAATTGTGGCACTGTGGTGGGTGCGGGGGCACGTTCGTGAATGAAAATATTACCTATCGTTTTCATGTCGCTGAATACTGTTCCCCTTATGACTTCTCAGGCTCGGGGGCTTGGTTGCCCACCCCATGAGTCGGACTGTGTTGGAAGACCGGGCTCTGTAGCCCCTGCTACATTGGGCCCAGACCTTTATCTTCCTTTGACCCTCCTGACTCCCCTCCGTGGTGTCTCCTTGCCGTGGTGAGGGGCTCTCGTACACCTCCCTGGGACCGGTTTGGGTTGCCTTTGCCCCCCTCTCCTGCCCCCTCTTTGGGTGGTGTACGTGCTGAAGGGCACCACGTAGGGGCCTTGTGAGCCATCGGACCACCTGCTGGCGGGGTCGCCCGTGAGGGGCTGCCCCGAGTGGATGATTGGGTGTCCAGGCTGGGGCGATAGGGGTAATGGGGTCTTAGCACCAGTGTGGGAGAATGGACAAGGTAGGACTCCCCCGTTCAAAAGGGGAAGCACCGCTGGGGATGATACACCCTTCCTGCACTAGCCCACGCTCGGCTACTCTGGTAGGTGGTATATCTTGGTTCCAGGTCCCAACTTTTGAAATTGTTTGCTGCATGGATGACACGACTTCTCTTACTCAGTCTCGTGGGGTGGGCGACCAGGCCCCTGAGTCGGACCGTCCAGGAAGACCGGGTTCTGTAGCCCCTGCTATAGGGCCCGGTTTAGGCCCAGACCGAACTCTTCCTCCCTGCTCCCCTCTGCCTCTGGTTTGGGTCACGTCCCAAGACTGCTATGGTGACGGCCTCGTCTCCTTGCATGGCTCCATCTCTTATTGTGATTACTGCGCCTTATAACCCGTCTCTCTAAAGGTTCTCATCGCCGTCCCAGCCACGGCCGTTCTCGTATGCTTCCCTTCCCATTCTAATTCGTACCATGCTTTGTTTGGTCCTGCTACGTGGACTAAGTACTTTAACCTCCATCCTTTAGATTCAACTCCTAGACGATTTTTCCCTTCATAGGCATCTTGTAGATTCAGTAGATGCCTCTGTTACCTTCAACCCCACCTGTCTTGGTACCCGTGTCGTTGCTGCTCCTTCTCAGGATGCAGCCACCTGCTTGGCCGCCTTATCCTGCATTGACGACACCCCTGTTCGGGTCTCCAAGAACGCTCGGTTAAATGCCAGTGTTGGCACTGTTCTCCTCCCACACCATGTTCCAGTGTTTCTTGTAGGAGGGCAGCAGAACAATGGTGAAGCAAAGGAAAAAGGGGACAAAGGGATCATCAGAGCGAATCAAGAGAGCAGAAAAGTTAGGAGCCCCAGCAACAGGAGAGAGGGGAGAGAAAGGAATAGCCACGAAAGTGACCAGGGCGATCACCAAGTATTGGCTCCTGGAGACACACAAAGGGGTGAAAATCGTGAAATCAGAAGTTGGAGTTCAAGGAAATTAGCGTAATAACCCCGAACGTTCCATTTTAGAATAGACATCGACGATAAGAGAAAGGACAACAGAGAACAAGGAATAAACAAAGGCGAAAGAGCAACATAGCACGTTAAAGAAGATCAGGGTCAGCAAAGTCAAGGTTAGAGGGCATGGGTAAATTGAGCAAAGACGGAGGGAAGGAAGCGGGAGAACAGACCAGAGGTGGGCGGGCGGGGTCCGGAGGAGGAAGAGGAGACAACGGAGAGGAGCAGTCAAGGACAGCAGCAGGAGAGGGGAGTAGAAAGAGGGGAGCGCACCTCAGCAACCTAGAGGGATGCGGAGGTGCGAAAAGAAACCTACATAGCAGGAACAGGGGGCACAACCACTGAAATGGGAGGGGAAGGAGCAATAGAGCCAGTAGTAGGGGCCGAGGAAGAAAGCGAAGCCTTCTCTCCCGCTGGGGAGGAGGAAGGAGAGGAGCCAGGCTTACGCTTCAGACTTAAAGAGACCGGTGTCCCAGCAACAACGTACCGGGCAACGGATTCCAGCGTCTCAACAGAAGCTGAACGAGAGCACAGACGACGGCTGTTAGGAGAGCGATGGACATCAGCCTGCACTGACAGGCGGCGGGAGAGTCATAGATGGAGGAGGGGGATGGGAAGGAGGATTGGAGGGAGACGAGTTAGAAGACACAGGAGACATGACAGACCGGTAGAAAGAAGGGGAACCCCAGACAGAGGACCAGGAGGGGGTCCCTTCGGGGCAGAACTAAAGGAACTGAGGAGGGGGCAGTGGGCAAGGCAGGGTTCAAAGCCGGAAATGGTTGAGAGTCCGAGGAAGGAAGGAAAGACGAGGAGTGGAAGAGCACAACTCACGAGCATAAGAGACGTTAGCACAAGGCGGGAGCCGGCAATCCTGGCGCCTCGTCTCTGTTAAAGATAAACCCTCCCGGTGCTTCAAGTTGAGGACGGCTGCCTCAAGCTTGTAATGGATACAGGCACGGGAGAAGGTAGGGTGGGCGTCACCGCAGTTGAGGCAGCGAGCTTGGGGAGAAGTGCACTCCGACTTAAAGAGTGACCTTCACCCCCACACAAAGGACAGACAGTCCCAGAGCAGCGGAGGGCACCATGCCCAAACCTCCAGCACTTTTTACATAGCCGAGGAGAAGGAATATACTCCTGGACAGAGCACCTGACACCAGCAAGAATGACATGACGGAAGGGTCCTACCATCAAAGGCGATCTTCACAACCCGAAGGGGCTGACGGCGACGACCACGAGGGGGGCGAGTAAACGAGTCTACCTGGAGGACAGAATGGCCTTGGGCACCAATGATATGCCGAATGTCATCGTGGTCCTGTAGATTCCGAACACCGGTCGCAACATGGGGGCGGAAGGAGAATAGTGCTAACACTGGCATTCAACCGAGCATTCTTTGAGACCCGAACAGGGATCTCGCCAAGGCAGGATAAGGCAGCCAAGCGGGAAACTGCATCCTGAGAAGGAGCAGCAACAACATGTGTACCGAGACAAGTGGGGTTGAAGGTAACGGATGCATCCACGTTATCAAAATGCCGATGGAGGGAGAAATCGTCAAGAGGCGCAGAATCAAGAGGGAGATGATCAAAGTATTTGGGCCCATGAAGCAGAACCAAACAAGGCCTGATATGAATCGGTACGAGAAGGAATCTAGCGAGTGCGGCCGTGGCGCGGTCGGCGTCGAGAACCCCCAGTGAGGGGTCAAAAGGCGCAGTAGTCACAACGAGTGACTTAGCCGCACCAGGGACGAAGTGGTCACCACTGAGGGCTCGAGGCTCGACCCAACCACAGAGGGAGGGAAGGGAGCTGGGGGAGGGGGGGGGGGGGAAGAAGTCAGGATGGTCAAAGGAGGAGTAAGGTTGGGCCCCAATGCAGCGGGGGCTAGAGCCTGGTCTTCCAATATAAGCAGACTCGGGGGCTTTGTCGCCCACCCCACGAGCCTGATGGTACAACAGAAACATTCATCGACATAGACAAAAGAAATTCATTCACACATGTGCCCCCACAATTAGAGCCAGGACACCCAACAGTAAGCTATCGCCGATCATGCCGGGGCCCCCCCAGGGGTGCGTCTTGAGTATACGCCCCACAAACGCCACCTTAAGAACCATCAGTCCGTCGAGATTGGGTTCAGCGACGAAAGGGGTATTGACAATAAAGGTTCCCCTCGCTCGAGACGTAGAACTGTAGTACCAGACAAGTGCAAGGTATGCCACCTCAAGCACCCGGGCGTCAAAATAGAAGGCCAAAGGAATAACCAAAACAAGCAAAAGGTCGGCAGGAAAAGAGTAGATAGAAGAGGGAGGAGAAAAGCGAAACATCAGGAAAAGGAAGAGCAATCTGGCACAATTAGAGAAGACAGCAGCAAGAGTGCAAGGCCACAAAAGAACAGGGGACCATCCCACGGAGCATCACACTCCGGCAGCCGCCCACTAAGGCCCCTCACGGCACCAACGGGCTGGATGAGGAGGAACAGAATTAGACAGGTACGAAATGAAATTCATTCACACATGTGCCCCCACAATTGGAGGCAGGACACCCAACAAGAAGCTATTGCCGATCATTCCGGGGCCCCCCCCAGGGGTGCGTAATGAGTATACGCCCCCACAAACCCCACCTTATGAACCGTCAGTCCGTAGAGATCCGATTCAGTGACGAAAGAGGATTGACAATAAAAGGTTCTCCTCGTTCTCTGCGTTGGGGTACTACAGTTCTACGGGTGCAAGAGTATGGCTCCCCAATCATCCGGGCGTCAAAACAGAATTAGTCAAAAGAATAACCAAAACAGTCAAAAGGTCGGCAGGAAACGACAGATAGGAGAAGAGGAGAAAAATGAAACAAAAGGAAAAGGGATCCAGCACAATTAGAGAAGACAGCAGCAGGAGGAGTACAAGGCCACAAAATGACAGGACTGTCCCACAGAGCATTAGACTCTGGCAGCCGTACACTAAGCCCCCTCACGGTGCCAACGGCCCAGATGGGGAGGGGAATTTACAATAAAAGATCCCCCTCGCTCGATACATCGGGTACTACAGTTCTACGGGTGCAAGAATATGCCTCTTCTAACACCCGGGGGTCAAAATAGAAGTCCAAGTGAATAATCAAAAACAGGCAAAAAAGGTCGGCAGGAAATGACAATGTGAAAGAAGAGGGGGGGGGGCGAAGAAAAACGAAACAAGAGAGAGAGAGACAGTTGTGGCCAAAATTGGACAGCAGCTGGAGCACAAGGCCTCAAAAGGACATTAGATTGACCCATGGAGCATCACACTCCAGCAGCTGCCCACCAAGCCTCCCTCACGACGACAATGTGCCAGAAAGTGATGGGGGTCCAAGAGGAAATGTAAAGACATCATTGTTTCTAGTAATATGACGAATAGTAACCAGAGTTATTCCATAGTTACGAGGGAACCTACTAGTAATACAACTAATCAAAGATTTTATTTCCCTTTTAATTCAAATCCAACCACTTTCCATAATATGAGACAAAACAGTTTTCCATTTTAAAATATGTTTATTACAACACTGTGCCAATTACATTATCTATAATCCATCTTTAAGCATAATATCTGGCAGTGGTGGAAGTAACCGTAGTAGTCACTATTTGGGTGATGGTAGTTACTATATCCTGCACTAGTTCTTGGGTAGATACCACAGGGACCGTCTGGATCTGCAAATACAAACATTATTGACGTTTGTATAATAAAGTCAATTAAAACTCCCACAAGTTAAAGACTACATTGTTACCTCGTGAGTGACAGCCACGTGGGTGATGGTCTGCCAGTATTTAACAGTATCTGTTGTGGTGACGAACTGACTGTAGGCGGAGACCATTGTGCTCACTGGGTAGACCCCCACCGTAGCCGTCACCAACACTACCGGTGTGGAGGTGACCCTTATCACAGAGGTCACCGTCTGTGGCTGCTGGGGAACAAACTCCCATTGGGTGGTTGTCTGGGTGACTGTCAGGGTGATCGCTGTCTGCTCAGTAACCCAGACGTCAGAGGTTGTAGTCTCCCGCAGAGTGTGGGTCAGGGTAGTCTGGAATGTTATACGCCATTAACAAATGTTAAAGTATAAATAACAGGTTGGTTAAGAAAGGTAATGTCTTTGTTACCAACCTCAGTGGTGACTGTTGAGGTTGTGGGGGTGACGACTGGCAGGGGCGCGTGAGTGCCGTAAGGTTGGTACGCCTGACCCTGGATCTGTTGGGGAGCAATTATTAGTCTCCCACAATTTATTATTATTATTATTTGAGAACACAGAATAATTTAGTAATTACCTGGGCGATACAGCCGAGGAAGAGTAGAGCAAATACCGCCATCTGTACAGACAAAAAATGCAGTTTAATAAAAAATTACAATAGTGTAATTAGCTACCATGATCAAAAGCCATCAGATTTACTTTTAATTGTTAACATAACTGACGTAATAACAGCGAGTAGTTCATCACCCACTGACAACGAGAGGCATGTTTGGAATTTGTCACTAGTACGGCAATTTTAGTTAAATCAATGTTTTTGACGCCGGACAATAGATTAATAATGGTTGGGAATGTAAGGGGGAAGATGGTGGGATACCGAGGCGTCCAGAAAGCAAAGACTATCTAGGTGCTTCGACATTGGACCAGTCTACGAGACTTTCCTGTTAAGCCATTTATGAACGACCAGGCACACTTTCCACATTATCCAATACAGAGATATTTAAAAGCATAAACTATGTTTAAAGACTAGTATATTAAACTTCATAATCTGAATTAGGCAAAGACAGGTATCTAGTTCTAATATCTTAACCTGAAGTGTAGGTTACAAACTAACGTTCCATTTAGATAACCAATTCTATAGTTATTGCCAAGGCTTTAACGTTTTGTTCCAATACCACTACCCTGCCACGCGTTGCTGTGGCTCATCAACACGTGTTGCAGAGCCACAGCAACCTTCCCTGTCAACCCCCTCCACCCAACTATTCCCGCCTCACCCTTCTCAGCCACCCAACCATTCCCCACTCCATCCCTTCTTCACCACCATGCCCCCCCTCCCCCCCTCTCAACAGTCCCTTGTCCTCCCCACCCTTCTCCATTCCCCATCCCCACCTCTGTCCCCTCCTCGTTCACCATTACCCCGTCCCTTGTCCCCTCATCCTCCACACCATCTCACTTCTGTCCCTTCATCCCCCACTCTCGTCCGATGCCTTTCCAAATGGTCTGATGTACACAATCAGAAAATTGGAAACTGATCTGATGTTACCATCACTGAAATAAGAAAAATTAAAGAAATAAAATTATAAAGTATTCACACAAATGAACAGTCTGGTAAACAGCTCGATTCCAAAGCAATTCACAATAATCAAGTCAAAATTAAAATAAATCAAAATCTAGGAAAATTCTATTTATAATTGCAACCAGGAACATTGAAATGGAATTTAAACACATTTAGTGAAGCATTTGTGTTCTTGCTTAAAAATATGGCGCCGTTTTTCAAGGAAACCAGCTTTACCTGTCACAGNCAGGCTGAACTACTATCAGAAGCTGGGAAAAACGAGGAAGATACTCATCAACACCTTAACCCCCCGACTCAAGGAAGCAGCAAAAAACTAAAAAAGCTGGAATGTAACTAAGAAAAGCCGACAAGACAGCACAATATGTGTTGATTCTAACCCAAGAATACATGAATAAATTTGCGACATCCTTAGTGATGACACTAAATTCATACGAATCACAGCGGGAGGACACTGTGGCAGTGCCTCAAACGTATCAAGTGAACTAAACTATACTGCAATCAACGCAAATAAAGGTAGTGTTCATTCATTAGACTTCAAGGTGACTATGGCTTAGATATTCCTATGGCAATGTTAAGACACAAAAACCAGGTAACCCACTATGCCCAATAATCGTCAAATACCAACCCCAACCTATACCTGGCAAAAAGACTTAACGAACTCCAACTCCATACACTCCAAGCAATTATAGTCTACAATCATCAGCAGATTTCCTAAAATTAATCAAAACTACATAGCCCGATGGAATCATTGCTTCCTTTGACGTTGATCCCTATTTACCAATGTCCCAGTCAACACCCCCATAGAAATGATACTGGACAGAGTATACAGAGACGAGAGCACCCCTAAATTAGACATACCGAGCCACATTTGAAGAGCCTTCTCGAGGCATGTACAAAGGAAGCCCCTTTCATCAGTCCGCAAGAGGACTTGTATCTACAAATATAAGGAGTAGCAATGGGCTCCCCATTAGGAGTGTTATTCGTTAATTTTAAATGGGAACCATCAAAAATAGTCTTCAGTAGTAGACAAAAACCAACTGTATACTGCCGTTATGTAGATTATATATTCGTCATAGTAAAAGACTCAGATGAACTAACTGATCTAAAAAGCCATCTAGAGAGAGAGACAGAGAGCGTCAGTACTCCGATTTACACATGAAAATAGTGAAAATAACAGTCTGCGATTCTTGGATGTACTAATAACAAAAACAGTAACCTCCTTAACCACCAGCGTATATACAAAACCTACCAACAGAGGATTATGCCTGAACGGTAAGAGTGAGTGCCCCCAAAGATACAAAGCCAGTGTTCTCAATGCTTATATTCGTCGAGTGTTTACACATTGCTCCGAATGGAACAATGTGAGTAGAGAGTTTGAAAGAATAACTCAGGTATTTGTGAACAACGGATATAGCAACACGGAAATAAACACCGCTATACGAAGTCCTGGACCGATGGTACAATCCTGAACCTAGAACAGAAACCACAACACCTCCAATAAAATTATATTACAAATCAACTATGCACAGTGAACATTAAAAAGAAGAAAGAATAATGAAGGAAATAATTCGTAAAGGAGTAAAAAGCAAAATTCCTAACCAAAACATAGTCCTGATTGTGATGGAATGGAAATTCCCCCAGCTAGTTTTTCTAGTTTTCTAGATTAGGCTAGAGTGTAGGGTGCACTCTAGACAAGAAGTTTTCACACTACATGCACTTGTGTGATGTTGGTTGAAAGCTTATGCTTAGGTCTGTCTTTTAAGACTAGCAAGGAGTCTGTGACTGCTCTGTAGAGAGTTACAGAATTAATCCTGTTTTCTGAGAAATGGGACTTGAGAGAGTGAGTGTGGTATGAGAGGGTACTTGAACTCGCTAGCCAACGGTTATAGAGGTGGGGGGGCAAATGGGGAACGTCGCCTCCCCCATCTAGGTCTCCCCTGCCTTGTGACGTCACGGGACGCCTCAGGGTAGGGACGTCAGTGATTCGTGTAGGCATCTCAGCCTTGAGGTGATGTTTAGGCATGAAAGGCTGTGATTCGTAGCGGCACGATAGGCTGTGCTGGCTTTGCTCTGATTGGGGATGAAAAGGTGGGGGGAGACGGGCATCTTTTGAGTCCCCTAGCCCGCCAAAAGTTAGTCTAGGACCAGCGATTGTCTGGGCAAGGAGCCCCAGGTGTGGGTGGCGTGTCTGCCACCTCACCGTGCACGGTAATTCTGCCATCGTGGATCGTGTCTGGTTCCAATTTGCGTGATCTTGTGCTAAGGAGTAAGGGAGGAACTGTAAGACTCTGACAGACACATGTTCACCCATGAGGCACCAGGCAGCCTCGTGGTGTATCAGATGTTATTGCTCACATCTGATGAGTTGTCTTGTCTATGATAACAGGCAAGTGGTGGAATTGGGCAGGGCTCCTCAGTTTTCATGGGGGCGTAATATTCAGGAAATTAACTTTAAAAACATTGAAATTCTACCTTGCCATGTCCGCCATGTTGTCACCCGCCATTTATCACACCCGGTGTAAGAGCAAGCCCGCTCGTGGGGCCACGTGATGGCAACACCCTGGCCACACGCCTGTGGGCCACACTAACCACCCCGCGCGCCACCTCATCCTGGGTGGGGCGCTGCGACAGTCTTGAGCTACTCCGTGGCCACCCCTTAGGGCTACGCGGTAGCCACATGCCTTGGGCCACGCTTGGCCACACTCCCTAGGGCCACACCTACTCGACGCACGTGGGAGTGAGCTAGGTGTTCTTCAGGTTCAGTGCTTCAGTAAGTGAGGTTGTGACCGGGGGAGTGAATGTAAAGAGAGTGGTAACGTTAGTACTCATTATTATGTACTGCAGTTACAGTGTCTCAGGACTGATGTTAATTCCTGTACCAGTTGTGTTGTCCCATTGCGCCTGCCCGGCGAGGGAAGCAGCTGAGAGGCATCTGTCTATACTGACGTCAAGGTGACTGTCTGTGTTGTGACGTGACGGTGTATATTATACACAGAACCACACATACCAACCCCGCATAGAGGAACATAGAAGACATATTTATATGTATATGGATATATTTTGTGTGTAGACTGAATCAAGTATGTAAGCCGGTCAACATAGAGATTTTTTTCCCATGTAAATGATTGTTGATCTGTCGATTCATTATATATCGTTCAGAGTCAAGATTAATCCCATGTTGCCGCATGTTAATTATATCATTGCTGGCCAGTGTAGTAGGGATGTCAGAGGACATCCTGAGGTTTGTATAAATATGTATGTAAATTTATGTGATGTTTGATGGGTAAGTTATTTGATTTATGATCATTGATTAGTGTGTACCATTTCCATGTGTTTCATTTGCATGCAATTATTATGGTGTTGTATGGTGAGTCAGTAATTGCAGTTGCTGACTGATTGCATAGTGACGTCATTAGCATATAGGTCATGCTGATGACATCAGTATGTTTATGTGCTCGGGCAGTGTTATTGTTTGGCATAGGTTATATTACTGCCCTAGGCACTGTGTTGTTGATTGAAGGAGGTCCACCTTTA
>WNGS01167104.1:8073590-8083828 GCA_020271785.1 Procambarus virginalis | reverse complement strand
GGATGATATTACTGCCGGGTAAGAGCAGAGTGAATGAGCCACGGTTCGAGGGACCGTACATGTGCTACGGCGGTTGGGTCCTGACGTACGAGATTGGTAAGCCGGATAAACCCCGAAAGAAACCAGTGTGTGCCATGTCGACCGCCTAAAACCTTTCTTCCTTGAGGAGGAGGAGCCGCCAATCTGGACGGACGGCGACTCGAGAGCCCCAGGAAAAGGTTCCTGTGTGTACAAGTGGACCAAGAGCTTCCAGAGGAGGAAGGGAAGTGGTCTAGGGCGGATGGGTACCGACTCACCAATTCAGAGAGTTTGTCTAAGATCAGGGACAAGCTACAACACCTGAAGAGCAACAGAGCGCGGAACTGACGAACCTGTTGATGGAGAACACCTCCTCTTCACCGACGTGCCCGACGTCACCGTAGTGTAACGCACGAGGTGGAGAGTGAGGGAGGCCCGGCCCGTCAAGCAAAGCGCGTACAGGGTAAGCCCGGAGAAGCGGGAGCAAAGGAAGGAGGTGGAGTATCTCCTTGAGAACGACCTCGCGGAGCCCAGTAACAGTGAGTGGAGTTCTCCATGCTGCTGGTAAAGAAAAGCGATGGAACATTCCGCTTTTGCAGGACTACAGGAAGGTGAACTCCGTCACTGTGGCCGATTCCCACCCCATGCCAAGGGTGAGTGATTGCATTGACCAGGTGGGCAGTGCGAGGTACGTATCCAAGGTCGATCTGCTCAAGGGATACTATCAAATCTCTTTGACTCCCGCAGCCAGGGAAAATATCGGCCTTTGTGACTCCGGATGGGCTGTACCAGTATAAGGTGTTACCCTTTGGAATGAAAAACAGCGGGAGCTGTTTCCAAAGGATGATGAATGAGTTGCTCAGGGGCGCCGAGGGCTGCACAGTATATATAGACGACATCGTTGTGTACGCCGATGATTGGAAAACGCACTTGGAAAGGCTCGGAGAGTTGTTCAGAAGGCTCGAGGAGGCAAACTTGACTGTGAATTAGCAAAGAGCGAGTTTGGGAAAGCTCGCTTGAGTACCTTGGTTTCGTGATCGGCCAAGGGGAAGTAACCCCGGTAGATCATAAAGTGCTGGCCATTAAAGAATACCCCGTGCCCAAGACGCGCAAAGAATTGTTAAGGTACCTCGGGATGATAGGATACTATCGCGGGTTTGCAGAAATTTTTCCACGGTAGCACATCCTTTGACGGAGCTCCTATCCAAGAATGTGCGATGGAGATGGGGAGAGGCTTGTCAGGAGTCTTTCGAGGAGACCAAGAGACTGTTGACAGAGGCTCCAGTGTTAATATCTCCAGACTTCTCCGCCAAGTTTATCCTGTACGTGGATGCCAGCGACGTCGGAATAGGAGCCATGTTGGCTCAAGAGAGGAGTGAAGTGCATAGGCCGGTAGCATTCTACTCTAAGAAGTTGTGAAATACCAGCGGGCCTATAGTACCGTTGAAAAAGAAGCTTTGGCGCTAGTTATGGCCCTAAAGCATTTTGACGTGTACGTGGGAGGAGGGGCAAGACTGTTCTTGTGTTCACAGATCATAACCCTCTAACCTTTTTGCACAAAATGAGGAACTCCAACCAACGACTAACGAGGTGGGCTCTACTGCTGCAGGAGTACTGGCTGGATATAAAACACATCAAAGGAAAAGACAACGTAGTCGCAGATGCGTTGTCCCGCATGCACTAACCAGACATGACTTTTTTAAGGGGAGGGGTATGTGACGGTGTTTCCCCCCCTTCTAATTCTCCCACGCCTGCTGTAAGAGTCATGTCCACTATTCCCGAGCGTTCTCTACATTGCAGGCATCAATTGAACATATGTGGGAGAGAACAGTATTCTCGAAGAGCCGAGAAATTTGCGAAAATGTAGTATTTTGGCCTGTGGGATAGGCCCTTTAGGGAGCCAATATGGCGCTGGCGAGTCTGTTCTCCCGCCAAAACTGTGTGACGTCAGTGGCGCCAGATTGGTCACCGTCAGCGACGTGGCACTGGGAGCCAATGAAAACCAACTTTGGGAAAAGTGACGTCACATAGGCATGGGGGTCCGGCCGTGTTGGCGCCAGGCGATATCAGTCTTTCACGACACGTCCGAGAGGTAGGACGCGCGATCGGTCATCCTGTCAGAGTGACGGATTTACCGAACTCCGGTGGATTTAAGCGTCTCCAGTTGTTGGCACGCACTCTGTGAGGTCTTCCTGCAACCCAGAAGTGGCTCAGATAAGGAATTGACAGAATATTGAGCAACAAGTGCTCAGGGACAGGTGCGTTGCAAGAAGTGGGCCGGGCATCGACGTGTGTCGTCATTGGCGGTTCACCAGTATAAGAGACAGCTTAGTGGCCGGGCCACCCACCGTGAGTGAACCGGGTTGACAGCCTTGTCAACCAGGTTGAACGTGTGATCGACGATCCTGTCAAGTTTGACAGTAACCCCACCTTCGTGGAACCCTACGAGTCAACAGTTGGATGCAAGCACGTCGAGAAGTCTTCCCAAATACCTAGCGATATATCTAGACGACGAGGGAATTGACAGTGTTGTGAGCTTCAAGTGCTCTGAAGTCGGGTGCTGTGCGTGTGGAGCTTAAGCAGCATCGTCTGGGACGGCTGGTAACTTCACAGTGACTTCGTAGTGGTGAGAGGCAGTTCCTCTGGGAGTACAGTGACAAGGACTAATTGGGAAACGTGCGACGACCGCCGAGACGTAGGCTGGCTGCCGTAGTTGGGAGGAAAGTTGACGGCCAGGAGACCGACTTCAACCCTGCGACGTACTGTAGAGGAAGGAGCACGGACCTGCTGTGTACAGAAGCGGCGAGACGCGACATCCTAAGGCGTGGGCTTGTGTTTCTGGATGGTGAACGAGGCGAGAGCCTGGACCAGGAGCTACAACCCAACTGTCATCCTAGGATAGGTGAAGTAGGTGTTTACAGTTACCCTCCCATTTCCCCTTTAGTTAGCTATATATATTCTTGTCAGGATATTTTATATGTCGTGAGCAAGTCTCACTTGAGTTTAAGTCACAGAGAGCACAGTGTGTGGTGAGCCTGCCCAGAGCGCTCACAGTATCAGTTTACATATATATCTATGTGTGGGTGTGTGCAAGCACCAAGATTCATCAGAGAATTTACTGTGACTATTATTATTAATCTCCAGTGAGTATTATTATATATATATTGGTAGTAAACCAGATATTGGTGTATTGATCTCTATAATCTATTGATATAAATGCCTGTGTGTTGATCTCTATAATCTATCGATATAAATGCCTGTGTGTTGATCTCTATAATCTATTGATATAAATGCCTGTGTATTGATCTTCATGATGTATATATATATATGCCTGAAATTTGATTACTGATTTATATATGACATGACTGTGTACTGAATAATATCATATACGTGAAGTGATTGCCAGTGATATCTCTTTAAGAGAAAGTATAGATATAAAGAAAAGTTCAGTGATCAAGTGAGTGCATTCACAGTAAATATTATTAAGAATAGAGTAATCTTTTGGTACGGTGAAAAGTCACTGTGAGAGTATTGTGAATAAGATGTTGATCGTGAGGCCAGTGAAATCATAAGTAAGCCATGTGAATGTTGAATAGTGTTTTGGAAAAAGTTAAATAAACGGGGATCGTGACAGAATTAGAAAACAAGTACTAGTCTGTTCCCACGATCGCGAGGGTCCGGTCAGCTGAGATCTGACAGGTGACGAGGGCGCGGCCGATGTTGCCATATCGGTGCGCTTCAGATTATTATGCTATGAATGGAGCAATTGTCATATATTATTCCTGATACATTGATGCATATATATTTCTCGTTGTCTTTTAAGTAAAATACCAAAACTCTTTGGTGTTTGATATCATCCCCTCCATTTATCTTGTGACCGTGTAACGAAGTAAAGCTGAGTGACCTGCCTGATACCATATTTTGGAATTTGCTCTTGCCACAATTACACCTGACCACTGCAGTGTTACTGGACACCTGAAAACCAGTTGGCGACCTTGAAGGCTGTGTAAGAGTTCGGTGTCGGGGCGGGCCACAGATTGAGGGAACGATCTGTGCCCTCACTCATCTTACAATCTAAAGGCCGGTTGTGAGATCGACTGGGGTACTCTCCGAGGCGAGCAGTGGAGCCTAGAGGATTGAGGGAAGACCCGCCGAACGACGGTGAGTAAGGGTTATTGTTGGAGCAACCACCTGGAAAGGAGATCCAGTCTACTGTTGCTTTAACCCTTCTCTAACGAGAACACCGTGAAACCCCGACAATATATATATATATATATATATATATATATATATATATATATATATATATATATATATATATATATGCGAACAAGCCTGAATGGTCCCCAGGACTATATGCGAATGAAAACTCACACCCCAGAAGTGACTCGAACCCATACTCCCAGGAGCAACGCAACTGGTATGTACAGGGACGCCTTAAACCACTTGACCATCACGACCAGACATAAGGAAACGATAGCCTGAGCAATTTGAACCACTTCCCCGCCGGCACCTGGATGGTTATCTTGGGCATAGCATTTTATCAAATCACCTCATTTTTTTGGGCAACACGTGAGGAACACAAATGCTAACAAGCCTGAATGGTCCCCAGGACTATATGCGAATGAAAACTCCCACCCCAGAAGTGACTCGAACCCATACTCCCAGGAGCAACGCAACTGGTATATACAGGGACGCCTTAAACCACTTGACCATCACGACCAGACATAAGGAAACGATAGCCTGAGCAATTTGAACCACTTCCCCGCCGGCACCTGGATGGTTATCTTGGGCATAGCATTTTATCACATCACCTCATTTTTTTGGTGCCGGCGGGGAAGTGGTTCATGTTGAACAGTGTCTTCTGTGTTGGCATCGTTATGTTCTGGTCTTGTCCTTACTCTCATGGTGGGTAGAGTAAATATTTCCGTGATTTGGGTGTTCATGGTAGGTTGTTCTATTTTTATGTGAATTGCTTCAAGAATTTGTAATCTTCTTGCTTCTTGGGTTTTGTCTATTATACAGGTATTTTCGTTCAACATTTCTCTTGTTAGGGTTATGTCATGGGCTTGTCTCATGTGATTCCTGGGGGCACCGAATTGAAGAAGACATTTCAAACGCCTCGTCAGCTTTGTCGACGTCATACCTATGTACTTAGATTGAAGGTTACATCCTTCGTGGGGGCAAGTGTACATGTATACAACGCTTGACTGCTTCGGGGTGCTTTTGGTAAGGAGTTCGGAAGTCTTCTTGGTTTTGTAGAATATGATCAGGTCTATGTTTTGGTTAGGAGTAATGCTTTTTACTCCTTTACGGATTATTTCTTTTATTCTTTCCTCTTTTATATGTTCACTGTACATGGTTGATATGTAATATAATTTTATTTGCGGTATTGTGGTTTCTGTTCTAGGTTTAAGATTATACCATAGGAGTAAAAAGCATTAATGTAGTTTTATGGTTATGTACGTATTTATATGTCAGCAGTTTAGGTATATGTGCATTGTGGGGTATGTGTCAAACAATGTTACAGATAATTTTACCCATACTATGATGCAGATTTAATGTACATGAGGTAGAGGTCTTATGATTCATGTCGGGGATATTTTCATATCAATTCATCATGTGCATTGTGAATTTATTGGATGAATTTTTAGTTGTACATATGTGGTGGGTGCATCCTCCAGGTCCTTGCACCAATGGAGCCATTGCAATGATGCATTTGTAGACATATGCGTGTTTAAGGAGGGGAGCGGTGTTGTAATCCACAAGTCAGTAGGGATTATTAGCTAGAGGATCAAAACTACAACACTTAACGAATGAGGATTGGAAGTACATGTTAAGTATACAGACTATGGTCACACATCCAGAAAAGGTCAAGGGATTAAGACCGCAGCTGCTTGGCCAAACTAATAATTTCTGGGAAGAGGACTCAGACTTCTAGAAACAAGGTTAAAGGCGGGGTGAAATGTTTGAGGCTATGGCTGGCTGAAGGCAGTCTGGTTGTGGGAGTGGAACTGGCAAGTCCTCCGGGTCTCCATCTGTGGCAGCGACGAAGTGTAGCAGACAGCTATGCGGGAGCCTGATGTGATCTTAGTGACCAAGATAAGTCTGCAGTATGTGAGTAATGACTAACCAGGTGTGGAGCGTTGTAGTAATCATTCAGTATTAGGGACTTAGGCGGAAGTTACGAGTGTGGGTGGTGACCGCGGAGGTCAAGTGGTTTATGGGTATTGGGAGTTTATTTAACTAAATAGAGTATGTTAATGTTATTATTTGTCAGAGTCTATTCTTTGTAATTAAATGAGAAAACCCGACGGCCTTTAAATACCTTCCATATGTTCCCTCATTGTGTTCCAGTACAAACCTAGGGTATGCCTCAAGGGTCTGGTGTGTGTAGAAGTATATGGTGGTAGAAACGGTTGCTGAGGCAAGGTGTTATGTGGTGTAATCGCTGTGTTCGGAATGAACCGGGGTTCAGCGTCACGACACTTACACTTATTTATTATATTTACTGTTATTCAACGTTTGTTTCAACTTACGATTTATTTTTATTACTAATTTCATATTGTTAAATCATGTAAACATTAGAGCCACGTTTGTCACAGGTTTTTGTGTTAAACAATTGTTATTGTTAGCAAGGAAAACTAAAATAAAATGTAATAAAATATACAAACCCCTTTTAGGCTTTTGCTCAAACCAACGAAAATATTAATTTAAGCCCACAGTATTATTTCTCAATATGTGAGTGTAGGCCTTGGTTGGTAAATATATATACCTTTAGGCCTACGGTGTTAAAATTACTCATAATCAAATAAATACCCAAATATCATAAGACAAAAGAAAATATTTTAAGACAAAAGAAAATATTGTAAGCACAACTAATATTTTGGCTTATAATCAGTAACGCAATAGAAAGCCTGCAAATTAATTAATATTTTAATATAATTATAAAATAGAAACGGAGAGTCAATTAGTGAAAATTTATACAAATAAAAATGGAAATGTTCGTTTGTTCAAAATGGCTAATCTCCAAAAGTTTTTCACCGATTGCTATGAAATTTTCACACAATGTTCCATTTGCATCCGAGCAGGCTTTTATATACATATTATATTGATGTCACGTCTGTGACGGAAAAAACATGCTTTTTTTTTGAAAAACTGTGTTTTTCATGTGAGAGAAATCTTCAAAACCTCTTTACCGATTGCTTTGAACTTTTGATACGACGTTGCATTCGAATAGGCACATGTTTTTATATACCTACTATATCCATGCCTTAGACTCCTGGTTCAACCTTGACGCCGAGCGGACGTCTGGACTCCTCCTCCGCCAGGGAGCCGCCGGTTCACGTCTTGTTTTCGCGTTTTGGCTTTGCTACTGCCGTTTGGCATCCCTTTTCAACGGTCCGATTGTACGACGCCTGGCGCACATATCGCCTTGGGTCACAGGATTGTTGATAGATTTTTTTTTTTTGACGTGTTCTGGCTGGTTCTCCCGGCGGTGTGACGGTGTTCAGGGGCCGGCTTGGCCGAGTGGTGCCGGGGTTGGCGGGTCTTGGTGGGCTCCTGGTGTGCCCTCAGTCGTGGTGGGCGGCCGGCTTCTGCTCTGCCGGGGGACACTGGATGACTTTTTGCGTTTTAGTTGGGGGCAGAGTTTTGGTTTTGCTACCTGGTGTTCTCTGTGTGGGGCGGGGCCGGTGCTTGTCGCCCTGAGGGACTCCTGGGGCTCCCCAATCATCTGCCTGACTGTGCGTTTATTTGCCGTATGGCATATTAGTTTCTGGTGATTGGCGTCACTCGTTTTGCGATTTGGCTTGGCGTTCCACCTCTCCAGGCTTCGCGATTCAGCCTTACCGGGTACGCCGGGGCGCATCCGATCCCACGATCGTCGTCGCCCCTAAATCAACAACAACAACAATATATCCATGCCTTACCTGTGACCGGAGAAAACATGCTTTTTTTTTAAAACATCGCCATCTATTAGATGTAAGAGCAACACACGCTGTAATCTCCCAAAGTTCTTCACCGATTGCTTTGAAATTCTGACAACGTTCCATTCGAATATCTGTGTCTTTTTATATACCTACTATATAGATGCCACCTCTGTGAAAGGTATAAACATGTTTTTTTTTTTAAACAGTGCCATCTGTTGCATATAATAGCAACATGCACGCTATACATAATATGTCACGAATTCAATTTCAGTGTTTCCGATTGCATTGATAAATTTTATTTTCATAGATTTCGATTTATTTTATTTTTTATTGAACTATTTTGTGGCACATTGCGTTGGAATTGAGCTGTGTTATTTACCATACCGTTCATTTCGTAAGTATAAGTATAGACGCCACACCTATGACAGGAAAAAACTATGCTTTTCTTGAAAAACCGCGCCATCTGTTGCATGTAAGAGGAACACACATGCTATACTAAATTGTTACAATTCCATTTCAGTGTTTCTGATTTCATTGATAAATTGAATTTTCATAGATTTTGATTTATTTTCATGTAGATTTAATTATTTTGTGTGAATTGCGTTGGAATTGAGCTGTGTTGTTTACCATACCATTCATTTTGTGAGTATAGTTTATTTGTTTTACTTTTTCATATTTTCATTTAATTTTGTAATTGTTTTTTCTTATATTTCAGTGATTGGAACATCAGACCATTTGGGAAGGCATTGGACGAGGGAACAGGGAATGGTGGGGATGGTGAGGGGACGGAAGTCAGAGATGGTGGGGAGGACGAGGGGACAAGGGAGGGGGTAATGGTGGGGAAGGACGAGGGATGGGGGAGTTTTGGATGGTGGGGGACGAAGAGATGGGGGAATTGAGAATGGTGGGGAGGACAAAGGGACAGGGAAGTTGGGCATGGTGGAAGGAAGAGGGGATGGTGGAGTGGGGAATGGTGGGGAGGTCGAGGGGGACGGTGGAGTGGGGAATAATTGAGAGGCTGAGAAGACGATTGAGGGGGGAATTGTGGGGAGGACTGGTGGACAGGGAAGGTTGCTGTGGCTCTACAATGCACATGCGTTGCTGAGCCACAGCAACGCATGGCCGGGTACTGCTAGTGATTAAAATAAATATTGAAGCTCATTGAGTCTTCACGTCATTTTGTTCCACTGGGAGCGAATCTGACGGTTCAGTCAATAGATGGCGCTGTTATGGTGGTCTTGGCAGCTTTTGTGGGGAACTTACTACCTTTCCCCTAAAGTGTTTAGTGTTGAGTCAACGAGGTGCCCGGCCTGCTCTCACTCCTTCAGTCAGTCCACTGTTGTCTGTGTGGTACCTTCTCTCAAACTTTTAGTGTTGTTAAAGGTTGGTTTTAAGTTCAATTTAAGTTTATTACTGATATCGTTTTTATTGTAATTGTATTATTCGTGGAATTGGTTGTTTAATACGTATAAACTTTATTGTTATGGGTTAAAAGTAGTATCTATTAATTTGTATGCTTGGGACATTATCCAGGTGATCTTATTAGTGATATTGAAAGAATACGGTGGAAGCATATAATGGGTAGAGTTTCACCAGATACTTAATTATAGTAACATTAAACTCTTCTAATGGATTATTTTAGGTAAGCTTAATTAACCACTACTAAACATGTGTATAAAATAAGTTACTTTAAGCAGAATAACGGGTATACTTGACTGTACCCAAGACTTGGTCTGCAACATAAATTGAAATCTTATTAATATAGTACTAATGCTTAAAAAAATACTTGAAATTAAATTTTGAAAGTAATTCCATATGTAACAAATTTATTTTCTTTGTTTTGAGGACTTCAAATTTCTTGTTTAGTCACAGTTGATTGCTTGTTTAATAGTGATTGTGCTTCAAATATCCATCATATAAAGTTAAGTGACACTTTTAATTGATTGAAAATTCTGTAGTTTTACGCTTTACAAATTATAGCCTCGGCGTTTATTAATTGAATTGAAGCTTTTTTTTTTTTTAAATATACCAAAGTATCATTTAACTACTAGCAGTACCCGGCCACAAATTGCTGTGGCTCGGCAACACGTGTGGGTTGCTGAGCCACAGCAACCTTCCCTGTCCCTTTGTCCTCCCCATCATTCTCCATTCCCCATCCCCCCTCATCATCATCACCACCCATTCCCCACTCCCTTGTCAGATGCCTTTCCAAATGGTCTGATGTTCCCATCAGAAAATGGGAACTTAGTGAAAAGTTCCCATCACCAAAGTATAAGAAACGGTTAAAAA
>WNGS01167104.1:8060897-8072590 GCA_020271785.1 Procambarus virginalis | reverse complement strand
TCAGTTACTGCCTGACCTACAAAGTCTGGCGGGAGTAGGTGGTCGCTAAAAGAGCACCGCCTAAAATACCCTATCAGGTGGGGGTCCTTCAAGTCCCTATTCTCTCTTTTGGAGCCGTGTTCTGACTACATTGCAGAATAGGGGATTGCAACGACAGTTGTTCTGCTCTGGGGAACCTCTGCCGGAACCCCCCATCGTGTAACCCACCTTACTATTATGTCTCTTCTGGTCGTCTCTTTCTTCAAATCTCAACTCGCTTAGCTGGGAATGCGCCCCTACGTTATTCTTATAGACGCCTCCTATTGGACAGTAATTGGCAACTCTTATTTACACTACAAGCCTAGACTCATTTATAGTTTCCACTGTTATACAACGTTTGTTTCAACTTACGATTAATATCATATTGTAAAATCATGTAAACATTAGCGTATTGACTTCTCACACGTTTATATCACTTACAATTATATTGCTAGCAAGGTTTTATTTTACACTACAAGCTTATGTTGTATCCACAAGTTAGTAGGGATTATTAGCTAGAGGATCATTCCTACACACCTAACGAATGAGGATTGGAAGTACATGTTAAGTATACAGACTATGGTCACACATCCAGAAAAGGTCAAGGATTAAGACCGCAGCTGCTTGGCCAAACTAATAATTCCTGGGAAGAGAACTCAGGCTTCTAGGAACAAGGTTACCGCTTCTAGGAACAAGGTTAATCGGATTATACTTCCTTGAGAGGCGGGGTGAAATGTTTGAGGCCATGGCTGGCTGAAGACAGTCTGCTTGTGGAGTGGAACTGGCAAGTCCTCCCGGTCTCCGTCTGTGGCAGCAACGAAGTGTAGCAGACAGCTATGCGGGAGCCTGATGTGATCTTAGTGACCAAGTTAAGTCTGCAGTATGTCAGTATTGAATGTAAGACTAACCGGGTGTGGAGCGTTGTAGTAATCATTCAGTATTAGGGACTTAGGCGGAAGTTACGAGTGCAGGTGGTGACCGCGGAGGTCAAGTGGGTTATGGATATTGGGTGTTTATTTAACTAAATAGAGTATGTTAATGTTATTATTTGTCAGAGTCTGTTCTTTGTAATTAAATGAGAAATCCGACAGCCTTTAAATACTTAACATATGTTTCCTCATTGTGTTCCAGTACAAACCTAGGGTATGCCTCAAGGGTCTGGTGTGTGTAGAAGTATATGGTGGTAGAAACGGTTGCTGAGGCAAGGTGTTGTGTGGGTGTAATCGCTGTGTTCGGAATGAACCGGGGTGAGCGTCACGACACTTACACTTATTTATTATATTTACTGTTATTCAACGTTTGTTTCAACTTACGATTTACTTTTATTACTAATTTCATATTGTTTAAATCATGTAAACATTAGAGCAACGTTTGTTACAGGTTTTTGTATCATACAATTATTATTGTTAGCAAGGAAAACTAAAATAAAATGTAATAAAATATACAAACCCCTTTTAGGCTTTTGTTCAAACCTCCGAAAATATTAATTTAAGCCCACAGTGTTATTTCTCAATATGTGAGTGTAGGCCTTGGTTGGTAAATATATACTTTTAGGCCTACGGTGTTAAAATTACTCATAATCAAATAAATACCCAAATATTATAAGACAAAAAAATATTGTAAGCACAACTAATATTTTGGCTTATAATCAGTAACGCAATAGAAAGCCTGCAAATAAATTAATATTTTAATATAATTATAAAATAGAAACAGAGTCAATTAGTGAAAATTTATACAAATAAAAATGGAAATGTTCGTTTGTTCAAAATGGCTAATCTCCAAAAGTTCTTTACCGATTGCTATGAAATTTTCACACAATGTTTCATTTGCATCCGAGCAGGTTTTTATATACATATTATATGCTGTCACGTCTGTGACGGAAAAAACATGCTTTTTTTTTAAAACTGTGTTTTTTCATGTGTTTTATATGTGAGGGAAATCTTCAAAACCTCTTTACCGATTGCTTTGAACTTTTGATACGACTTTGCATTCGAATAGGCACATGTTTTTGTATACCTACTATATCCATGCCTTACCTGTGACCGGAGAAAACATGTTTTTTTTTTTTAAACATCGCCATCTGTTAGATGTAAGAGCAACACACGCTGTAATCTCCCAAAGTTCTTCACCGATTGCTTTGAATTCTGACAACGTTCCATTCGAATATCTGTGTCTTTTATATACCTACTATATAGATGCCACCTCTGTGAAAGGTATAAACATGTTTTTTTTTTTTAACAGTGCCATCTGTTGCATATAATAGCAACATGCACGCTATACATAATATGTCACGAATTCAATTTCAGTGTTTCCGATTGCATTGATAAATTTTATTTTCATAGATTTCGATTTATTTTATTTTTATTGAACTATTTTGTGGCACATTGTGTTGGAATTGAGCTGTGTTATTTACCATACCGTTCATTTCGTAAGTATAAGTATAGACGCCACACCTATGACAGGAAAAACTATGCTTTTCTTGAAAAACCGCGCCATCTGTTGCATGTAAGAGGAACACACATGCTATACTAAATTTGTTACGATTCCATTTCAGTGTTTCTGATTTCATTGATAAATTGAATTTTCATAGATTTTGATTTATTTTCATGTAGATTTAATTATTTTGTGTGAATTGCATTGGAATTGAGCTGTGGTTTACCATACCATTCATTTGTGAGTATATTTATTTGGTTTACTTTTTCATTTTTCATTTAATTTTGTAATTGTTTTTTTCTTATATTTCAGTGATTGGAACATCAGACCATTTGGGAAGGCATCGGACGAGGGAGTGGGGAATGGTGGGGATGGTGATGGGACGGAAGTCAGAGATGGTGGGGAGGACGAGGGGACAAGGGAGGGGGTAATGGTGGGGAAGGACGAGGGATGGGGGAGTTTGGGATGGTGGGGACGAAGAGATGGGGGAATTGAGAATGGTGGGGAGGACAAAGGGACAGGGAGTGGGCATGGTGGGAAGGAAGAGGGGATGGTGGGTGGGATGGTGGGGAGGTCGAGGGGACGGTGGAGTGGAGAATAATTGAGAGGCTGAGAAGACGATTGAGGGGGGAATTGTGGGGAGGACTGGTGGACAGGAAGGTTGCTGTGGCTCTACAATGCACATGCGTTGCTGAGCCACAGCAACGCATGGCCGGGTACTGCTAGTGATTAAAATAATATTGAAGCTCATTGAGTCTTCACGTCATTTTGTTCCACTGGGAGCGAATCTGACGGTTCAGTCAATAGATGGCGCTGTTATGGTGGTCTTGGCAGCTTTTGTGGGAACTTACTACCTTTCACCTAATGTTTAGTGTTGAGTCAACGAGGTGCCCGGCCTGCTCTCACTCCTTCAGTCAGTCCACTGTTGTCGTGTGGTACCTTCTCTCAAACTTTTAATGTTTGTTAAAGTTGTTTTTAAGTTCAATTTAAGTTTATTATGATATCGTTTTTATTGTAATTGTATTATTCGTGGGAATTGGTTGTTTAATACGTATAAACTTTATTGTTATGGGTTAAAAGTAGTATCTATTAATTTGTATGCTTGGGACATTATCCAGGTGATCTTATTAGTGATATTGAAAGAATACGGTGGAAGCATATAATAAGTGGAGTTTCACAGATACTTAATTATAGTAACTAAACTCTTCTAATGGATTATTTTAGGTAAGCTTAATTACCACTACTAAACATGTGTATAAAATAAGTTACTTTAAGCAGAATAACGGGTATACTTGACTGTACCCAAGACTTGGTCTGCAACATAAATTGAAATCTTATTAATATAGTACTAATGCTTAAAAAAATACTTGAAATTAAATTTTTGAAAGTAATTCCAATGTACAAATTTATTTTCTTTGTTTTGAGGACTTCAAATTCTTGTTTAGTCACAGTTGATTGCTTGTTTAATAGTGATGTGCTTCAAATATCCATCATATAAAGTTAAGTAACACTTTTAATTGATTGAAAATTCTGTAGTTTTACGCTTTACAATTATAGCCCTCTGCGTTATTAATGAATTGAAGCTTTTTTTTTTTTAATATACCAAAGTATCATTTAACTACTAGCAGTACCCGGCCACAAATTGCTGTGGCTCGGCAACACGTGTGCGTTGCTGAGCCACGGCAACCTTCCCTGTTCCTTTGTCCTCCCCATCATTCTCCATTCCTCCATCCCCCTCATCACACCACCATTCCCCACTCCCTTGTCAGATGCCTTTCCAATGGTCTGATGTTCCCATCAGAAAATGGGAACTTAGTGATCTGAAGTTCCCATCACCAAAGTATAAAACGGTTTAAAAAGAAATGTGAAAAATAAACTGTTAAACACTGAATTCCAAAACAAATCGCACAAAGTAATTAAATTAAAAAAATTTATGAAAATTCAATGTGTGCAATGGGAACAGAGATGGAACTAACATATTTAGTATAACATTCTTCTTGCATGCAACAGATGATGCTGTTTGTAACAAAACCAGTTATACCAGTCACGGGTGTGGCATAATACTTGTACTTGCGAAATGAACGGTATGGTAAAACACGCATAGATTTCAAACACAATGTCGCAGAAAAAAAGATAAATAAAATAAAAAAAATAATCAATAAATTTTTTTAATAAATACAATTTTTATAAATAAAAAAATAATAAATATGAAATTGATCAATGAAATTGCAGACATTGAAATGGAATTAGTAGTGACATTTTGTATAGCGTAAATGTTGCTATTATGTGCAACAGATGGCGCTGTTTTTAAAAAAAGCAAGTTTTTACCTGTCATAGGGTGGCATCTATATAGTAGGTATAGACGCACCTATTCAATGAAACGGTCAAATTTCAATGCAATCGGTAAAAATGTTTGGAAAATTTCCCTTGCATAAAAGTTTTTCAGAAAAGCATTTTTTTTTAGTCACATACGTGACATATATTTAGTATGTATATAAAAATTTGGCCGGATGGGAATGGAACAGTGTGAAAATTTCAAAGCAATCGGTGTTACCCTTTGCCTTTCATAAACTGTGCCTACTCTAAAGCTAAACGAAATTTTTTTTCATCCTAAACCTGCTAACACTAGTAGCACTGTACTATGCCTTCCCTTTCATATCTGAACTAGACTTTTACCAGTACCTTTCTTCCTCTTGACCATTAAACTCTCCTTTCGACAAACTAACATACTTCGTAGCAATCTAGTTTCTTCTTCTTCTTGAGAATAGGTGCAGTTTGCATGAAGGGTTAACCCTCCCGATGACTGCACCAGGACAGACGTAAGGAGATGCGTTTACGGTTAGGATGAGAAGAAAGTCAAATGCGTAGATGTGATGGGCCGTAGAGAGAGGAGAGGCGGCGAAAACCGAGTCGAACGTTAGAGGGAACACCCCGCACCGGGGGGCGGGGTGTCGCGGTCACGGTGGCAGCCACGCACAGCTTAGCAGTGTGTGCAAGACGGGAACTAATACTTCTCCGGAAACTTGTATATCGGAAAGCGCAAGCAGTACGCTTCCCAAATCACCCCCTCGTCAACGGGCAGCCGGCCACTAGGCAGCGCCCTCGGCTGAGACATCCTATCCGGCACCCGATACACAAACTCCTTCACCCGCGACACCCAGATAGTGGACGAGCACCACCGGGATCGGAAGCACCCGGCATCTCGATAAGGGCCCAACTCCGGCCCCCCACAGGGCACGACTCCAGCAAACGGAACCAGGCATCCCCCAGACCGGAGCAAGGAAGGAGGGGGATACAGCAGGGGATGCAGTCGCGGCACCGACCCCACCACCGGCACAGGACCCGAGGCCCCCCCGGCACACATCTTTCCGCAACATCACGACGAGGTCCCGATCACATGGACAACCCCCCCACTGCGGAGATCCCCACTGCGGAGATCCAACAGCAGGAGACGCAGGAGGAGAGGCATAGGTAGCAACTTCGGAGTCTCGCACAGCACCAACATCCTCGGAGGGGGGGCGCCAGATCATCATACTCCCCCACCTCCTCCCAAGGCACACCACGAGGGGGAGACACACTCCGAGCCCGCCGTGAAAGCTTTAGAGACAGGGTCGCACCACACCACGCCCAGCAGGCCCCGCCGCAGGCACGCCACCATCTCACATCCACACAGGTCACACCAGCACTGTCCGAAGAGTCCACAGAGGCCACATCACCCACACTGTCCACATCATCCTGGGAAACAGCCTCAGAACACCGACGCGCACGCTTCTGCAAAGGGATGGAAGAAGCAGAACTACAGTTGTCGGCACACACAGGCACGGCAGGCACCTCTCCCTGCCGAAGCACCCCTCTAAAACAGCAGAACCCGTATTCCCGGGAGCCGGTATCACATCCACAGGCGGGACACGGACCTCCACCAGGACATCCTGCACAACACGCAACTCAGGCGACGGCCCAACACCCCCACACACCGGCTCAACATCCCCAGGGGCCACAGCAGGTACCAGACGGGTCGTGCAGGCCGTAGAATTCACCTCAACAGGCGCAGCAGCAGACAGGCAACCAGGCGCCGCAGGCCACCAGTACCCACTCCATCCTCAGAACCGTCCGGGAGTAACAAGGGTGGGAAATCCTCCGCACGAAAAAACATGCACCCGACCAGCTGCTCCCCCAGCTGCTCCCACGTCGCACACTGCAGCCAGATGACCCTCGGGACCACACCGCATAACAGGTGCGCGGTTGACCCCGATACTGGCATTGGAGCGTGTACCCCAACACGGATATCGACGACGGTACACTACACTTCATCGACATCGTCAGGGTGCGGGCGCCGTCAAGCATAGCAACACAGTTCCCGGCCAACGACCCTGTTCCATCGAACACTTAACACTGTCCCAACCGTTCGAAACAGGAGGTCAAAAAGCCGTCATGAAATTCGAAGGGGGCGCCATGCACCGCCACAGCCGTCAAGGTGACACTAAGATTCACTACCTTAACAGAGCCAGCAGTATCAGGGAGAGGGGGGTAAACACGCCCCTCACACCGCTCAAGAAACGCCTGAAAGGCAGCATGGAGGCGGAACTTGACCACAACACGGTTGCCCTGAAGCAACTGGATGCCCACCAGGTCCGACAGCTGCACATGAAGCACGTACACCAGGGCGACACCAACCAATGTATGGTCTACTGGTACCGTAAACACCAGGCCAGCCGACAATGTCCTCTTCACTGGGGAGCGAGAAGTCCCCATGGCTAAGCAACGTCACCCTTGTCAGTGGCAGACCCCCACCAGCAGGGCAAACCAGCAATGCACCCAACAGTAACACTAGCCAGTGCGGAGAAGACCTCAGGAACTTCCGACCTGGCCGGTGGTCAACCACGCAACTCCCCAATCTATTTACACTGCTCCTCTCTCTGCCTAATGCTCTGGTGTCTACTCATTTCCTGTTCGTCTTGTCCTCCAAAACTTTGGCGAAACTGCCGTACACTGAATGACAGACTTAAGAACACAAGAGAAGTGTAAGTCTGCAGACACTAACAATGCTCTCTGCAATGTGAGGGATTCTGATCATTCCATTGATTGGTCTTCCTCAAATAATCTTCCTGCTCTACATCAACAGACCAGTCTTGTTGAATCGGCTCTTAATACACAGTGTACCCAGCATGAACTTAGTCTGGCTTTGTTGCTGTGGACTCTTCGCCTTTCACAGTACCATACTACAAATGCTCTAATCTTTCTAAAACCGCGACCTAACATAAGCCTACCCCTTCCATTTATCTTTCTTCCCTTTCCTTTTCTCTTCTCCCCCTTTTTCTGCATTGTCTTCTCCTACGCTCCCTGTTATCCTCGTCTTATTCCATCTCCTCATTCGGTGGTTGTAATAGGAGCTGCCTCGTATGCCAATAGGCCTTGCAGCTCTTATTTTACTATCCCCTCTACTACACCTTCTTTGCTTTCGGCTCTCTTGCCTATTTATTGCCCGTCTCTACTTCATCACAATCGACCTTAGAATGGTCCAGGACGGACCGAAACGTCGTTTCACCTTCACCTTCTAGTGTGGTCTGGTAAACATACTGCAATTTTAAACAAATGAACATTTCCATCTTTATATATATTAAACATTGTTAAGCTTTGAATAATGACTGCCAATCACTTATAAAATGGAAATGTTCCGTTTGTTCAAAATCGCTAATCTGAAAGTATTGCACAGATTGCTTTGAAATTGATCACAAACGATCGATTCGCATCGGCAGGTTTAGTATACATACAATAGATGTCACGTCTGTGACGGTAAAAAAAAAACTCATTTTTTCATGAGGGGAATCTTCTTCCCTAAATTTATTGCTTTGAAATTTTGACACATTGCATTCAATAGCATGTTTTTATATACCTATATATAGATGCCACCCCTGTTACGGTAAAACATGTTTCATTTTTGAAAACGGTGCCATCTGTGCACATAATGCAACATGCACGCTATCACTAAATGTCGAATTGCCTTTCAATGTTCAGATTGCATTGATAAATTTTATTTTCATAGAATTTATATTTTATTTTATTTTTGACATTGTGTTTTGAATTGAGCTGTGTGTTTACCATACCGTTCATTTCGTAAGTATAGTGCCCACACTTGGACAGTAAACTGGTTTCCTTGAAAAACGGCCCATTTTTTAAGTAAGACAACAAATGCTTACTAAAATTGTTACAATTCATTTCAATGTTCTGTTGCAATTAAACTAGAATTTTCTAGATTTTTTTTTTAATTTTGACTTAATTATTGTGAATTGCTTGGAATAGAGCTGTTTACCAGACCTTCATTTTGTGAGTAGTATTATTGTATATTGTTTACTTTTTTACTTTTTCATTATTTCAGTGATGGATAACATCAGATCAGTTTCCAATTTTCTGATGTGTACATCAGCCATTTGGAAATCATGGACGAGTGGGGGGGGATGGAGGGACGAAGTGGAGAGGGGAGGATGACGGAGAGGGGAAAGAGGACGGGGGGTAATGGTGTGGAATGATGATGAGAATGGTGGTGAAGAGGGGAGGTGGGGGGGAGATGGGAAGAGAAGGGGTGGGGAGGGACAAAGGGATGTTGAGAGGGGGGGGGAGGGGGGGCATGTTGGTGAAGAAGGGATGTGAGTGGGGAAATGGTTGGGTGTGGTCCTGAGAAGGTTAGAGGCGGGGATGGGATGGTATGGTGGAGGGGGTTGACAGGGGAAGGTTGCTCCGTGGCTCGGCATACAACATGTGTTGACGGAGCCACAGCAACGCGTGGCCTGGGTAGTGTGCTATTGGCACCATAACGTTTAAAGGCTTGCCCATAAATATTGAATTGGTTTTCTAAATGAAACGTTAGTTTGTAACCTACACTTCAGGTTAAAGTATATTAGAACTAGATACCTGTCTTTGCCCAATTCAGATTATGAAGTTTAATATACTAGTCTTTAAACATAGTTTATGCTTTTAAATACTCTCTGTATTGGATATGTGGAAGGAAAGTGTGCCTGGTCGTTCATAAATGGCTTTGACAGGAAGTCTCCGTAGATAGACTGGTCCATGTCGAAAGCACCTAGATAGTCGTTTGCTTTCTGGACGCCTCGGTATCCCACCATCTTCCCCCTTACATTCTCAACCATTATTAATCTATTGGTCCGGCGTCAAGAAAAACATTGATTTACATAAATTGCCGGGCTACTAGTGACAAATTCAAACATGCCTCTCGTTGTCGGTGGGTGATGAACTACTCGCTGTTATACGTCAGTTATGTTAACAATTCAAAGTAAATCTGATGGCTTTTGATCATGGTAGCTAATTACACTATTGTAATTTTTTTAAACTGCATTTTTGTCTGTATCAGCTGGCGGGTACTTGCTCTCCTCTTCCTCGGTTGTATCGCCCAGGTAATTACTAAATTATACAATGTTCTCAAATCATAATGATAATATTATTAATAATATAAATAAGTTGTGGGAGGACTAAAATTGTTTCCCAACAGATCCAGGGTCAGGCGTTACCAACCTTACGGCACCCACGCGCACCCCCCCCCCCCTGCCGGTCGTCACCCCCACAAACCTCCACCGTCACCACTGAGGTTGGTAACCATGACATTACCTTTCTTAACCACACTGTTATTTATACTTCAACACTTGGTAATGGTGTATAATATTGCAGACTACCCTGACCCACACTCTGCGGGAGGACTACAACCTCTGACGTCTGGGTTACTGAGCAGAGGGCGATCACCCTGACAGTCACCCTGACAGTCACCCAGACACCCACCCCAATCGAGAGGTTTGTACCCCAGCAGCCACAGACGGTGACCTCTGTGATAAGGGTCCACCTCCACACCGGTAGTGTTGGTGACGGCTACGGTGGGGGCTATTCCAGTGAGCCCAATGGTCTCCGTCTACAGTCAGTTCGTTACCACAACAGATACTGTTAAATACTGCAGACCATCACCCACGTGGCTGTCAGCTTCACGACGTGTAACTATGTGTAGTCTTGAACGTGTTCATTGTTCATTAACTTTAGTACACAAACTTCAGTAATGTTTGTATTTGCAGATCGAGACGGTCCCTGTGGTATCTACCCAGGAACTTGTGCAGGATATAGTAACTACAATCACCCAAATAGTAACTACGACGGTTACTTCCACCACTGCCAGATACTATGCTTAAAGATGGATTATAGATATGTAATTGGCACAGTGTTGTAATAAACATATTTTAAAATGGAAAACTTTTTTGGGTCTCAAATTATGGCAACGTGGTTGGATTTGAAATCAAAGGGAAATAAAATCTTTGATTAGTTGTATTACTAATAGGTTCCCTCGTAACTATGGAATACCTCTGGTTACTATTCATGTTACTAGAAACAATGATGTCTTTACATTTCCTCTTGGACCGCCCCCCCCCCCTCGCCATCACTTTCTGGCACATTGTCATCGTGAGGGAGGCTTGGTGGGCAGCTGCTGGGGTGTGATGCTCCATGGGTCAATCCAATGTCCTTTTGAGGCCTTGTGCTCCAGCTGCTGTCCAATTTTGGCCACAACTCTTCCACTCACTTTCACTCTCCACTCCACTTGTACTTCTATTTTGACGCCCGGGTGCTTTGACAGAGGCATACTCTTGCCCCGTAGTAGAACTGTAGTACCGATGTATCGAGCGAGGGTAATCTTTTATTGTAAATTCCCCTCTCCATCTGGGGCCGTTGGCACGTGAGGGGGCTTGGGTATGGCTGCCGAGTCTAATGCTCTGTGGACAGTCCCGTTCTTTTGTGGCCTTGTCCTGCTGCTGTCTTCTCTAATTGTGCTGGATCCCTTTTCCTTTTGTGTCGTTTTTTCATACCTCTATCTGTCGTTTCCTGCCGACCTTTTGACTGTTTTTGTTATTCTTTTGGACTAATTCTGTTTTGACGCCCCCGGATGCTTGGGAAGCCATACTCTTGCACACGTAGACTGTAGTACCCAAACGCAGAGAGCGAGGAGAACCTTTTGTCAATCCCCCTTTCATCACTGCACCCGATCTCGACGGACTGACTATTCTTAAGGTGGCGTTTGTGTGGGGAGTACGTATACGGTTACGCCACCCCTGGGGGGCCCCGGCATGATCGGCAATCGCTTCTTGTTGGGTGTCCTGTCTCTAATTGTGGCTACATGGGGGGGCACATTCGTGAATGAATATTTTCTCTTACCTGTCCTTTCTCCTCCATCCCCGATGTGCCGTGAGGGCCTG
>WNGS01167104.1:7988277-8017493 GCA_020271785.1 Procambarus virginalis | reverse complement strand
AGCACAGTACATAGATCAAAGGAAACAGAACACATTGCATACAGAGTAAAAATATCAAAATAAAAAATAAGAATCGGTATAGCACAAACCAACATGAACATATAACACAGCAAATAGGACACAGATAAGAGAACAAATCGTAAATAAGCATAAACAAAAATGGAAATACACATAGGTAACAATGAAATAGTAAAAAAAAAAGGAAAAAACACTAGAGCATTATAACCAGCAAGAACTAGGTAAGAAAACAGGGAAAAAAGGAACCCGTACACATAGCTCAACAAAACAACGAAAGAAATAAAACAACACAAAGCAAGAACCACACACACAGTCAATCATCTACATATTTATCGGATAGTAACGACGCGGGTATTTCTTCCTATAGGCATCCCACTGTGCCCACATTTCCATAGGCGCGTTAACGTGACTACGTGATCCGCGGTCGATGCATGAAGTCAGGAACCTCCAGCTCGGCTCCCTCCACCACGGGGGCGGTAGGCACGGGAAGAGGCCGCACAGAGGGCTTTGATACAGACGGTGGAACCACACGGGACTGAAGCACAGGAGTCGGCAGGACACAGGCCGGCAACATAGCGGGCGGAGTCGCAGTGGACGCAAGCACAGAGGGCGATGGTGCAGGGGCCGACACCACAGGGGGCGGAGTAACAAAGGACGGCTGAGCAGAGGGCAAAAGCGTGGAAGGCACAGACATGGACGCCAGAGGCACGGAGGCGCCGGAACAGAAGCATGCTTAAGAACCGGCACCAAGCCCTTCCCTCTCTCGCAATCTCGGCCGGTGCCACAACCTCCCAACTCGGGGAACAGCAACCCGGTGCGAGCAGCAATCAGGGAACAGCAGCCGTGAGCGGAGGCAGCGGAGAAGACACCGGACCAGGGCCAGGCGACAATCCCACCACAGGACCCATCAACGCTGCAACACGGCCCACAGGAGCCGCAGGCACTCCAACAGCGTCGCACACATCACCATCCCCAGAAGACGAACTTCCGGAGTCCTCAAATTCCCGACGTCGGCCCAGGCCGCATCACGAGGCGGAGACAGACTCAAGCTTGCCGCGAACACTTGGACACAGGTCGCAGATCGTCGGAACTATCATCTCCGCTAGGAAGCACCGTAGCAGAACTGCTGGTTGCCCGCGCAACTCCTAGCAGCGCACGATCACTCAACATCGCAGCCTCAACAACCGGGGAACAGGACCACACCGCAGGAGACATCACAGTGTGCACGTCGACACGGGTCGAAGACACAGCTGCCGGAGACAGTACAGGGCCGAGGCGCAGCCTCGACGTCCGGAGTCACGAGACCACACACCACAGGAGACACAACTGGAGACGAGGCAGGCAGGGGAGGCGGAGGTGCGGGAGCCGGGGATGCACTTCCTTCCACTTCGACACCCACAGCCACATCGAGGCTGGCATCAGAGACCGGCAACTGGGCACCAGAGGACTGAGAAGTAACACTTTCCACAGCAGCACCTTCCGACAGGTCCGGGACTGCCAAAGGGGGAAAGGCCGACACCGGCTCGCATCACATCCGCAGCCTGATGGCCCGAGAGTCCGCACCGAAAACACGTCCGGGGCTGACCCCATAGAACACGTGTACCATGAAGCCCAGAAGCTGAAGAGACGAAGGGATGGAGTCCTTCAAGCACAACACCACAGTGCGGGTCCCATTCGGGATACCCTTCCACCGCCCGGAGGAGACCGCATTTTCGAACATTCAAGACCCGCCCATACCGGTAAAATGACGCTGGAGGAGAGAGTCAGGGAACTCAAAAGGAGCACCATGAACTGCCACATAGGTAGTCTCACTGCACCTGTCCGACACAAACCACCGAACCACCACCCTCAGGCAGAGTAAATGTCCTCCGTCATAGCGGTCCACAAAGTCACGATACACAGCCGTAGAGCAGAATTTCACAACAGTCGATGCCGGAAACAAGTTGAACGCCGCACACAGACGTCACATCCACCCGCAACATGTCGATCATCCACCACCTCAACTGCCGGGTAAGATGCTGGGCCAGTAAATTCTAGGCCAATGGTATCTCTCCGCTTCACAGGGGGGAGGGGGGCCGCCAACCCTCCAGCCGCCACGGCCCCAAGGGTCCTCTCACACACACAAACTACCACGGGTCAGCAAACCAGGAGCTCACAGGCGACACGTCCACTCCACCCAGAGCTAGGCGAACACTCCACGTCAAAAAGTCTGGTTGACCAATCCATCAACGAGGAGGCCTGGTCGACGACCGGGCCGTGGGGACGCGAAGCCCCAGAAACACCTCAAGGTAAGGTAGTACATTCATGTGCTTTGCTTAGAATATTTTTATATGTTATATTTGAATCCACATTGAAATCAATTTTTACATCACCCATCGCTGGGTTAATATCTCGCTGCAAGACCGGCCCACCCACTATAGACTTTTCAGTCTATTTCACCCCAAAAAATTCTTAGGCCCCTAAAATCAGCTTTTCGAAAATCAGGCACTTTTAACAGAATTTCTCCCTCAAATCTATTCCATTCTATACTAAATCTGATTTCTTTGTGATCACTGTTCCCTAGTTCACTCACTATTTCTATGTTATTAATTTGCATTTCTCTGTTAGATAACACTAGGTTTAAAATATTATTTTCACGCGTGGTCCTTAATGCGTTGCTTAAGGAAGCAATCGTCAATTAATTCTATAAAATCTTTTGCTTCATTATTCCCTGTTCTGTTAGGCCAGTTTATTCCACTAAAATTAAAGTCACTCATGACACGAATACTGTTTCACTTAGTTCTAGATATTTCATCTCATAGAGGCTTTGCTTCCATTCTGTATAAGTTTAGTGGCTGTATATAACTCCAATTATAAGATGTTTAGATTTTTCGTTTATTTCTAGACATAAGGTTCTGTGTGTGGCTGTGTTCTGATTCCCTCTTTGAGACTACATTTCAAATTTTCCTAAACAAGATGGTTGATACATGGCATATCACCTGCTCCTCGTCTAAAATATCTATGTGTGTGAAGTAGTTTAAATTCGTTTACAGGTCTGTAAAATAAACACAGATTTGTGTTCAAGGGATCTTTGGCGTTAAGTGGTATACTTATTATTCGTGTGCGTCTGTAGACCTATTATTTCATTATTTGGACTTATGCTTTCAAGATCACACAACCTCTGCACGTTTGCCCATGCAAACATTTACAAAGCTCAATTTTGCAGGTGTGCCTACAATACACATGGGAGGAGCGGCGATGGCGTCCGACTTTTAGCTTGATCACTATCAGTGTCAGTGACTTACTCATCCTTGCAAAAGACGAAGTTTTGGAACGCCTATTTGCTCCCGAGAACCACGATGCCCTCCAACCTGCCGATCTTCATCTCGCACCTCCATTGAAGTCATCACGAAGGATATAACATTTTCGTCGGGAACGAAAAGCAACTGCATCGTTGGACAGTCCCTGCCGACACCTGGGAAAGCACCAACGAACGGAACTTTGCCTCTTGTGGTCAAAGCTGAATTTAGGAAAAAACGAACAAACTCGGTTTCTGAATATACGGACATCATGCAAGCAAGCACAAAATATGCCTCAACTCTCAAGTAAGAAGAGGACCGGAACATGGCACTGCTTGTGGTCAAAGATAAAAACAGGTAGAACAACGGATATTAATGTCTTACACAAAGTACGACATTCTGTAACGCTACGGAAACAACTACATGCAGACCGGATCACATCACATTACACGGGAGTATACTTGTTAATTTCAGGTGCTGTCTAATTTAATAACATGTCAAAGTATTGGAGAATATGTACCACTTTTATTTTCAGGGAAACCTTATTGTTTTTTAATATCATTTTTGAGCATATAGACATTCATGCAAGCCCGCAGAAAACTGCCTTAGCTCTCAAGAAAGAAGAAAGCTTTGAAACCAGCAGTCCCAAGACAGATACACCTCTTATGCCACAGTCACACGAAGAGACTCCAAAACACTCATCACACCTGGGACTGAGGATACTATGCATCCCTCACCATGGTTACGCATTAAGAACGACTTAGGCAGAAGAGCTCTTACAAGCGCTCTCTTTCCCACAGCCTGGTGGGTATACAAAGTTGGCTGCCACTCGGCAAACAATCCTCGGCTCGCCTACAATACCCGTGTGAGGAGCGGTGAAGGCAAACGACATTCTGCTCCACACCATCAATGTCGGTGCGAACTCATCCATACAATCAACAAAGTTTTGGAACAACTATTTTGCTCCTGAGCTCTCATCCCCCCAACGACGGTATCCGGGAGGATGCAACATTTTCGTCAGGCACCCCATCATCTTCATCATTGCTCAGCTTCCTCCGACATCTTTGAAGGCAAGAATGACGGGAACCCGACCCTGCTTGTGGTCAAAGCTGAATTCGGCAAGAACGACGAAATCCAATATACAACAGCAAGGGCAACATTCTCTTCCACTACGGAATCAACACCTTCATACCAGATTGCGACAAATTGGTCCCGTTTCAAGGGCTATATACTATTACTAACATGTCCAAGTATTTGAAAATTCTGTACCTTTTTCATTTTCAGGGAAAACTGTTTTGTTTTTAATGGTAGAGTTTGAATATACGGACATTCGTGGAAGCCCACAGAAACAATGCCTCAACTCTCAAGTAAGGAAAAAGCTTACAAACCAGTTATACTTCTCATTCCACGCGAACTTAAGCCCAGTCACATAAGGGGACTCCACACGCGCATCACACCTGGTATTGAGGATACTCCACATCCCTCATCATGGCTACGCATTAAGAACAACCAAGGGGACCTTCTCCACGACTCTCCTAAGGACGCTACGACCCGTGGAGAGTCGTCAGCTGAGTCGGAGACTACATACTTCAAGCGCTGTCTCCTTCAGACTTGTAGACACTCTAATGTTGGCCGCCACTCGACGAACATCCACGGTACGTTACAAAACCTTTGTGAATTACCGCCCGACCTACAAAGTTTGTGCGAGAAGTTTGTTGCTAAAAGAGCAACGCCCAACATATCCCCATCAGGTGGGGCTCCTTCAAGTCCCTATTCTCCTTTTGGAGCCGTGTTCTGTCGGCATTGCAGAATGGGGGGGTTGCACGACAGTTGCTCTGCTGGTGGGGGAACCTCTGCCAGAACCCCCCATCGTGTAACCCACCTTACTATTATGTCTCTTCTGGTCGTCTCTTTCTTCAAATCTCAACTCGCTTAGCTGGGCCTGCGCCCCTACGTTATTCTTATAGACGCCTCCTATTGGACAGTAATTGGCAACTCTCATTTTACACTACAAGCCTAGACTCATTTATCGTTTCCATTGTTATACAACGTTTGTTTGAACTTACGATTAATATCATATTGTAAAATTATGTAGACTTCAGCGTATTGACTTCTCACACGTTTTATATCACTTACAATTATTATTGTATTATAAGTTTTATAATATTTAGTTTACACTACAAGCTTACACTTATTTATTATATTCACTGTTATTCAACGTTTGTTTCAACTTACGATTTATTTTTATTACTAATTTCATATTGTTAAATCATGTAAACATTAGAGCCACGTGTTTGTATCATACAATTGTTATTGTTAGCAAGGAAAACTAAAAAAAAAGGTAATAAAATATACAAACTCCTTTTAGGCTTTTGCTCAAACCTCCGAAAATATTAATTTAAGCCCACAGTGTTATTTCTCAATATGTGAGTGTAGGCCTTGGTTGGTAAATATATATACCTTTAGGCCTACGGTGTTAGAATTACTCATAATCAAATAACTACCCAAATATTATAAGATAAAAGAAAATATTATAAGACGAAAGAGTATACTGTAAGAACAACTAATATTTTTGGCTAAAAATCAGTAACGCAATAGAAAGCCTGCAAATAAATTAATATTTTACAGGCGATGAGTCACAATAACGTGGTTAAATTATTACGTGACCTAACATAAGCTTACCCCATCCATTTATCTTTCTTTCTCTTTCCTTTTCTTTCTCTCTTCTCTCTCTTATTTCTGTTCATTGTTTTTTCTCTTACATTCATAAGAACATAAGAACAAAGGCAACTGCAGAAGGCCTATTGGCCCATACGAGGCAGCTCCTATTTATAACCACCCAATCCCACTCATATACATGTCCAACCCATGCTTGAAACAATCGAGGGACCCCACCTCCACAATGTTATGCGGCAATTGGTTCCACAAATCAACAACCCTGTTACTGAACCAGTATTTACACAAGTCTTTCCTAAATCTAAACTTATCCAATTTATACCCATTGTTTCGCGTTCTGTCCTGTGTTGATACTTTTAATACCCTATTAATATCCCCTTTGTTATGTCCATTCATCCACTTGTAAACCTCTATCATGTCACCCCTAACTCTTCGCCTTTCCAGTGAATGCAATTTTAGCTTTGTTAATCTTTCTTCATATGAAAGATTTCTAATTTGGGAATTAACTTAGTCATCCTACGCTGGACACGTTCAAGTGAATTTATATCCATTCTATAATATGGCGACCAAAACTGAACTGCATAATCTAAATGGGGCCTAACGAGAGCAAGATATAGCTTGAGAACCACACCAGGTGTCTTGTTACTAACGCTGCGATTAATAAATCCGAGTGTCCGATTTGCCTTATTACGAACATTCATCATGCATTGATCCTTTTGTTTTAAATTCTTACTAATTATAACTCCCAGATCCCTTTCGCAATCCGACTTCGCAATCTCAACACCATCTAGCTCGTATCTTGTAACTCTATCATCATTACCTAGCCTCAGAACTTTACATTTATCAGCATTAAACTGCATCTGCCAGTCCTTTGACCATTTCAAAACCCTATCTAGATCAACTTGAAGTGATAGAGAGTCCTCCTCCGAATTAATTTCCCTACCGATTTTCGTATCATCGGCAAATTTGCAAATGTTACTACTCAACCCGAATCTAAATCATTTATATATATTATAAACAACCCTTACATTCCCTTACTATCCTCTTCTTATTCTTATTACTCTCATTCGGTGTTTTTAATAGGAGCTGCCTCGTATGTGCCAATAGTCCCTCTGCAGTTCTTATTCCTACTACTATCCCCTCTACTACGTCTTGCTTTGTTCCTCACCTCTCTTGCCTATCTATTGCCTGCATCTACTTCCTCATCACTACGGGAGACATCTCCTGTCCACGAGGCTAACCATAGTCCGTGCTTCTTGCCCAGCTCCTGTGCCAAGTAAGTTACGGGCTCACCATAGCCCGTGCTACTTGGAACTTGTTCCAAGTAGCTGAATCTATAACAACATTCCTCATCACAATCGACTTGAGAATGGTCCAGGACGGACCGAAACGTCGTCGTCCCTTCACCTTCTAGTATGTGGTCTGGTCAACTTAATATTTTAATATAATTATAAAATAGAAACAAGAGAGTTAGTGAAAATGACTAAAATAAATATTGAAGCTCAGTGAGTCGTCACATCAATTTGCTCCATGGGGAGCGTAGCTGACGGTTCAGTCAATAGATGGCGCTGTTATGGTGGTCTTGGCAGCTTTTGTGGGGAACTTTCTACCTTTCCCCTAACTTTTTGGTGTTGAGTCAACGAGGTGCCTGGCCCGCTTTCAACCCTCAGTCAGTCCACTGTTGTCTGTGTGGTATCTTCTCTTCTACTTTAAGTGTTGTTAAAGGTTGGTTTAAGTTACATGTAATATTAAGTTCTTTACTGATATAGTTTTTATTGTACTTGTATTATTCGTGTAATTGGTAGTTTAATACGTATTAATTGTATTGTTATGGGTTAAAAGTAGTATCTATTAATTTGTATGCGTTATCCAGGCGATCTTATTAGTGATATTGAAAGAATACGGTGGAAGCATATAATAGGTGGAGATTCACCAGATACTCAAATTTAGTGATATTAAATTCGTGTAAGGGAATATCTTTGGTTAGAAGCTTGACCACTACCAGGCATATAAGTATATTTTAACCAGAGTAACGGGTATACTTAACTATACCCCACACGTGGTCTGAAACATGAAATGAAAGATTAATATAGTACTAGTGCTTTAAGAAAAAAATATGCTTGAAATTTCGTTACTGAAAGAGTAATTAGAGATGTAACAAATAATCTGTTTTGAAGACTTCAAATGTCCCGATTACTTGCTAAATAAAAAAAATATGATCATGGTTAAATAACTCTTCAATCGATTGACAATTCTGAGTTAGGCTTCAAAAACTTTAGCCTTGGCGGCTAAAAATTTAATAGAATGTCTTTTGAATATACCGGTTTACTTTTTATAAACTACTAAACATTAAGCTTTTGAATATTGCCTAACGATCATTAAACATAACGTTACAGGCCATGGTAATAACGATTGAATTGGTTATCTAAATGCAAAGTTAGTTTGTAACTTACACTTCAGGTGAAGTTATTAAACTGAATAGTTACTTTTGCCCAATTGAAATAATTGAATTTAATAAACTGTCTTGTCTTTAAACATAGTTTAATGATTCAAAGTATCTATCTATTGAAAAATGTGGAAAGTGTGCTTGACTGTTCATAAATTGCTAAACGGTAAATTCTCGTTAAATGGTCTAATGTGGAAGCGCCCAGTCTTTACCTTCTGGACGCCTCGGTATCCCACTATCTTCCCAACCATCTTTAATTTTGTCTTGCTTCAAAAACCTAGGTATAACTAAAATTGCCGTAATAGTGACAAATTCCAAACATTTGTATCTAGTTGTCAGTCGATGATGAACTACTGTTTATAACGTCAGTTATGTTAACACATCAAAGTAAATCTGATGGCTTATGATTATGGTAACCAATAACACTATTGTGATTTGATTTAAAAACGGCATTTTTTTTCTATACAGATGACGATATTTGCTCTACTAATCCTCTGTTGCATTGCCCAGGTAATTGCTAAATTACTGTATTCTCTAAATATAATAAATAAAATAATAAAAATAATACAAAAAAATAATAAATAATTGCTCTCCAACAGAGCCAGGGTCAGGCATACCAACCTTACGGCACCCACGCGCCCCTGCCAGTCGTCACCCCCACAACCTCCACCGTCACCACTGAGGTTAGTAACCCTGACATTGCCTTTCTTAACCAACCTGTTATTTATAGTACACCATTTGTTAATGGTGTACAATATTGCAGACTACCCTGACGCACACTCTGCGGGAGACTACAACCTCTGACGTCTGGGTTACTGAGCAGACAGCGATCACCCTGACAGTCACCCAGACAACCACCCAATGGGAGTTTGTTCCCCAGCAGCCACAGACGGTGACCTCTGTGATAAGGGTAACCTCCACACCGGTAGTGTTGGTGACGGCTACGGTGGGGGTCTACCCAGTGAATACAATGGTCTCCGTCTACAGTCAGTTCGTCACCACAACAGATACTGTTAAATACTGGCAGACTATCACCCACGTTGCTGTCACTCACGAGGTAACTGTAGTTTTGAACTTGTGCAAGTGTTCATTAACTTTATTACACAAACTACAAATAATGTTTGTATTTACAGATCCAGACTGTCCCTGTGGTATCTACCCAAGAACTAGTGCAGGATATAGTAACTACCATCACCCAAATAGTAACTACGACGGTTACTTCCACCACCGCCAGATACTATGCGTAAAGATGTATTATAGGTAATGTAATTGGTACAAAATATTGTAATAAACGTCTAAAAATGGAAAACTATTTTGAATAAAATTATGGAAAATGTTTAGATCTGAAATCAAAGGGAAATAAAATCTTTGGATAGTAGTAATGTTTGACTCCCTCGTAACTATGGAATACCTCTGGTTACTATTCGCCAAATTGCAAGAACCAATGGCGTCTTTAAATGTCTTCTTGGACACCCCCCCCCCCCTATCACTTTCTGGCACATTGTCGTCGTGAGGGGGCTTGGTGGGAGGCTGCTTGAGTGATTCTTCATGGGTGTGGGGGGAGGGAGGGTCTTTCCTCTATCTTTAAGGCTTGTCTATCCTTATGCTGCTGTCTTAAATTTTGCTAGGAATCTTTTTAGTTTTGTCTCGCTTCCCTCCCATTCTTTCTAATAGTTATTTCCTGCCGACATTTTTTTGCCAGTCTTGATTAAAATTATTTTGTTTTCCAGTTGTCTTATGTTTTGATTCCCAGGTGTTTGGGGAGTCATACTCACACATAACTGTGGTACCAACCTATCGAGTGAGGGGGATGCTTTCGTCAATCCTCCTTTCATCAGAGTCCGATCTAGACGGACTGACGGTTCTTGGTTTAGGTTCTGGGGCGTATACTCGCGACGCACCCCAAGGGGGGGGGGATCTGTCAAGACTAGAAACATGGTTCTTGTCAGGTGTCCTATCTTCTAATTGTGGTGGTTGTGGGGGCACATTCGGGAAGGATAGTATTGCTTATCATTGTAATGTATCTGAATACTGTGTCTCTTGAGACTACTCGGGCTCATCGCCCTCCCCATCCAGCCCGTTGGCGCCGTGACGGAGCTTCGTGGTCAGCTGCCGGGGTGTGCCTGATTGCTTTTTTTTTTTTCCCTGTGGTTTCGTTTTTCTCCTATCTGCTTGTTTCCTCAAGACTTTTTGCATGTTTCGGTTATTCTTTTGGACTTGTATTATTTTGACGCCAGGGTGCTTGAGGAGGCACTCTTGTACCCGTAGAACTGTAGTACCCAACGTAGTGAGGGAAACCTTTCGTCAATCCTCCTTTCGTCCCCCTCCGTGGTGCCTCCTTGCCGTGGTGAGGGGCTCGCGTACACCTCCCTGGGACCGGTGTGGGTTGCCTGTGCCCCCTCTCCTGCCCCCTCTTTGGGTGGTGTACGTGCTGAAGGGCACTATGTAGGGGCCTTGTGAGCCATCGGACCACCCGCTGGAGGGGTCGCCTGTGAGAGGCCGCCCTGAGTGGATGGTTGGGTGTCCAGGCTAGGGCGATAGGGGGACTGGGGTCTTGGCACCAGTGTGGGAGAATGCACGAAGTAGTAGGACTCCCCTGTTGAAAAGGGGGAGCACCGCTGGGGACGACACACCCTTCCTGCACTGGCCCGCGCTCGGCCTTCCTGGCTGCCCTGGTAGGTGGTATCCCTTGGTTCCGGGTCCCATCCCTTTTATTAGCTTGCTATATGGATGACGACTTGACTACTTCTAACCAGGCTCATGGGGTGGGCGACCAGGCCCCTGAGTCGGACCGTCCTGGAAGACCGGGATCTGTAGCCTCCACTGCAGAGCCCGGTTTAGGCCCAGACCGGACTCTTCCTCCCTGCTCCCCTCTCTCCTCTGTGGTTGGGTCGAGCTCCAAGCCTGCTGTGGTGACCGTCTCGTCCCCTTGCACGGCTCCATCTCTCTTGCGACTACTGCGCCTTTCGACCCGTCTCTCTCTACGGGTTCTCATCGCCGTCCCCGCCGCGGCCGCTCTCGTGTGCTTCCTTCCCATCCTCCTTCGTTCCATGCTTTGTTTGGTCCTGCTACATGGACTAAGTATTTTGACCTCCAACCCTTGGACTCGACTCCTCCTGACGATTTTTCCCTTCATAGGCATCTTGTCGATTCCGTGGATGCCTCTGTCACCTTCGACCCACTCGTCTTGGTACCCGTGTCGTTGCTGCTCCTTCTCAGGATGCGGCCACTCACTTGGCCGCCTTATCCTGCCTTGGTGAACCCCTGTTCGGGTCTCGAAGAACGCCCGGTTGAATGCCAGTGTGGGCACTGTTCTCCTCCCGCACCATGTTGCGACCGGTGTTAGGGATCTTAGGGACTGCCACGAGGATATCAAACANAGGGTACTTCTTTCTATAGGAATTCCACCGAGCCCACAATTCCACAGACGTGTTAACGTGAGTACGTGATACTCGCGGTCGATGCATGAAGTCAAGAACATCCATGTTGGTGCCCTCCACCACGGGGGCGGAAGGCATGGGAAGAGGCTTCACAGAGCTCTTCAGTACAGACAGTGGAAACACAGGGACTGAAGCACAGGAGCCGGTCGGACACAAGGCGGCAACATAGCAGGCAGAGTAGCAGAGGACACAATCATAGAGGGGGATGGTGCAGGGGCCTACACCACAGGAGGCAGAGGAACCAAGGGCGTCTGACCAGGTGGCATCCGCGCAACGGGCGGCATCACCGAGTGCAGATGCGTGCATGGCACAGACATGGACGCCAGAGGCACGGGGGCCGCCGGAAAAGAATCTTTCTTAATAACCAGCACTAAGTCCCAACCCTCTCCCGCAACCTCGGCCGGTGCCACAACCTCCCAACTCGGGAAACCATCAACCGGGGATGCAGAGGCAGCCGGAGAAGATACAGAACCAGGGTCAGGCGACAGTCCCACCTTTGGACCCACCACCACTGCAACAAGGCCCGCAGGAGCCGCAGGCACTACAGCATCGTCGCCCATATCACCATCCACAGATGACGAACTTCCGGAGTCCCAAAAATCCCCGATGTCGGCCCAGGCCATACCACGAGGCGGAGATAGACTCAAAGCTCGCCGCAAATGCCTGGACACAGTTCGCTGATCTTCGGAACTATTACTCCCGCTAGGAGACACCGTAGCAGAACCTCCGGTCTGCTATGCAACTCCACGCAGCGCACGATCACTCAACATCGCAGCCTCAGCAACCTGGGGAACAGGACCACACACCGTAGAAGACATCACAGTGTACACGTCGATAGGGGCCGAAGATACAGCTGCAGGAGACAGTACAGGCAGGGGCACAGCCTCGACGTCCAGGGGCACTAGACCACATACCACAGGAAACACAACTGGAGACTCGACTGCAGACGAGGCAGGCAGGGGTGACCGAGGTGCGGGAGCCGGGGATGCACTAACTACCACCCCGACACCCACAGCTAAATCGAGGCTGGCATCAGAGACCGGCAACGGGGCACCAGACGACTGGGAAGTATCACTCATCACAGCAGCACCCACCGACAGGTCTGGGACCGCCAACGGGGGAAAGTCCTCCCCCCTGAAGAGGTTCACAGGCCCTACTCGGCTCACATCACAACCTGCAGCCTGATGGCCCTAGAGCCCGCACCGGAAACAAGTCCAGGGCTGAACCCCATAGAATACGCGTACTATGAAGCCAAGAAGCAGGAGAGATGAAGGGATGGGGTCCTTCAAGCGCAGCGCCATAGTGCGGATCCCATTTGGAACACTCTTCCACCGCTCGGAGGAGACTGCATTAATCCCGACACTCAAGACCCGCCCATACCAGGTAAAGTGACACTGGAGAAGGAAGTCAGGGAACTCAAAGGGAGCACCATGAACTGCCACATAGGTAGCCACACTTCACCTGTCTGACACATCCACTGAACCACCACCCTCTGGCAGAGTAAACGTCCTCCTGTCATAGCGGTCCACAAAGTCACGATACACAGCCGTGGAGCAGAATTACACAACAGCTTGATGCCCGGATACAAGTTGAACGCCGCACACAGACGCCACATCCACCCGCAACATGTCAATCAACACCACCTCAACTGCCGGGTAAGATGCTGGGCCAGTAAATTCTAGTCCAATGGTACCCCTCCGCTTCACAAAGAGGAAAGGGGCCGCCATCCCTCCGCCGCCACGGCCTCAAGGGTCCGCTCACAAACACAAACTACCTCGGGCCAGCAAACCAGGAGCCCACAGGCGACACGTCCACCTCCGCCCAGAGCCAGGCGAGCACTCTAACTCTGTGCAGCAATTAGATCATTTTTAATTTTTAGTATGAGGTTCTTGCTGTCGATCTTCCAGGAAAAGTTATCGATTGCTTGAAGAGCAGAGTTTGAGTCACAAAATATTATTCCTCCTCCTATTTTTTTAATGTTCTTGTAGCTAGTTGTAGTGCCGCTAGTTCTGCTTATGTGGAGGTAAGCCAGTGGTTTAACCTGACATTGATAGTCTGTGTGCAAATATTATATCTATAAAACCTACATGCTGCTGCAGTCCGTCCAGTAGAACATTGGACTGAGCCGTCGGTGTTGATACAATGCTCTAGAGATTTTAAATTTTCCATCGACGAGGCAATCATTTGAAGTGTGACAGCTTTGAGAAGAGCAAGATTCTCATTACCTCTCTTGGTGGCGGGTGTGTATGATACCCGAATCGTCGGGTACAGATAAAGATTAATATCGAAGACAGGTAGATTGCACTTAAAAGGAATGTTGAGTTTGATGAGATTGTAGGCATTTTTACTTGGCCATTTGTCATAAACGGAGTGAGTCGGTATATTGGCACCAGTCAATAGGGTGTTAACAGCACTGAAAAATTGGTCTCTGAGCATTGCAGGAGATGAAGGGCCTCTCATGACTTTAAAGCAAGAGGTCGTGTTGACTTGCATGATTCTCACTAGTATGGTTGGAAGCTTCAGTTCTTCCCTATGTTGATGATTCTTGTGCATCTTGGGGCATCAAGAATTATCCTCATGGCTTCATTCCGTACTACTTAAAATTTGGTCAACACAGAGGCGGGGAAGTTAATTAGGTGCAAGGCTTGGTAATCAACTAGAGATCTTACAAACATCATATAGAATAATCTAGCATATTCAATATTGATACCATTATTTTTACCAGTAAGTGTTTTCAGTGGTTTAAGTCTTTCTTTTAACCTACGATGTAAATCGTTTACAATGTCACTGTTGATACCAACTCCAAGGTATTTGTGCTGCCCACACGTTTCAATGTTCTGGTTGTTAACCTTGAAAGTTAGGTGGGACATGAGTTTTCTCTTGGAGATGGAGAGCTCTGGATTTAGTTATAGAGATAACAAGACCACATTCAATGCATTTGACAGCGAGTGAATCAAGTAGAGCTTGCAGTCTAGTTTGGATATTTGCAACAATGCATATGTCATCGGCATAACATATGACGGCTTCGCCAGGTAGTGTGGCTACGGGCTCACCATAGCCCGTGCTACTTGGAACTTTGTATAAGGTAGCGAATCTTTAACAACAACAACAACAGGTAGTGTGGGAATATCATTTGTTAATTTGTGCATCAGAACATTGAACAGTGTAGGGTTTAGCACTCTACCCTGGGGTGTACCCAACTCAAAAGGTGCACAATGTTTACTTTTGACCCCTTTGAAAAGGACTGAGGTGGTTCAGGTACTCAGGTAACCCCTGAGCCATGTCAACAGTCTTCCTTTAACTCCAAAAAAAGGCTAGTTGTTCTAAGATTGTTTCTCTGTTTCCTGTATCAAAGGCAGTTTGGAGGTCAATAAAGGTCGCCTGAGAGCTTGGTCCCTCTCTAATAAAATATTATGCAAAGCAATTTTGTGTGCTTCTTTCAGGGAAAAACCATACAGGTTAGGAGCAAGGTGGGGCTTAATTTGAGACATTAGTCTGTCTAGTATAATCCTCTCAAGAAATTACACATACACGACGTCAGAGAGCTGTGTCTGAATTTTTGTGAATTAGGCTTGGGTATGGGTATTATGAGTCCCTCTGCCCAACGGTCAGGTAAGACAATGGGGCCAACCCCGACCCCGTTATGCCAGTTCTATACCCACCATCATTCGTCCTGTAAAGGTGGGTAAGGCTAGCCTCAAGCGTCTGACTTTAACCTTGGACAGACTATCAGAAATACAAACACACAATCTTTCCCACAGATATAGATGTATACTTCTAATGGTATAATTTGTGCTTACATTTGGTTTTGCCTATTTGGGTTCAGTGTAAGAGTTAAGATCTGTCACGAGCCGGAGGGTTATGTAGCAGCCAGTCCTCCCGAGCGTTCCCAGCCTCAATAACTTTTTTTTTTTATTTTTATTTTTAAAACAGAGTAGTTACAGCGCACAGTACCCATATAAACAGGAAAGCACAGAGTAACAAAGAACACAGAATAACAACAACACAGATAACAAGCAACACAGATCAACATAACACAAAAGCGAAAACAAAGAATAACAGAAAACACATAACACACACACACAAAAACAAAAGCAGCACTACCCAGATGGGGCGTGCCAAAAGCGTCAGTAATGACAAAAGCGCACAAAGAGCACAATAACACCAAGGGTAAAATATAAACAAGGAATATACATATACAAAATAACACAAACTAACACAAACACAAAACACACGCACCATGCGCTACACCACACAACAGCAGACAACACACCACAGAATCGAGAACACAATAACAGAACATGGTAACATAACACTGGAAATACAACATAGTAAATAAAATGCAGGAAAATAACAAGGGAATAGAGCACAGTACATAGATCAAAGGAAACAGAACACATTATGTAATGTAATGTAATGAAGATAGGGGTAGGAAGCAGGAGACCAGATACAAGGTATCATTTGGGAGATGAAATACTTCAAGAGTCAGAGAGAGAGAAAGACCTGGGGGTTGATATCACGCCAGACCTGTCCCCTGAAGCTCATATCAAGAGGATAACATCAGCAGCATATGCCAGGTTGGCTAACATAAGAACGGCCTTTAGAAACTTGTGTAAGGAATCTTTCAGAACATTATATACCACATATGTCAGACCAATCCTGGAGTATGCGGCTCCAGCATGGAGTCCCTATCTAGTCAAGCATAAGACTAAACTGGAAAAGGTTCAAAGGTTTGCCACCAGACTAGTACCCGAGCTGAGAGGTATGAGCTACGAGGAGCGACTGCAGGAATTAAACCTCACTTCGTTGGAAGACAGAAGAGTTAGGGGGGACATGATCACCACATTCAAGATTCTCAGGGGAATCGACAGGGTTGATAAAGACAGGCTGTTTAACACAAGGGGCACACGCACTAGGGGACACAGGTGGAAACTGAGTGCCCAAATGAGCCACAGAGATATTAGAAAGAACTTTTTTAGTGACAGAGTGGTTGACAAATGGAATGCATTAGGAAGCGATGTGGTGGAGGCTGACTCCATACACAGTTTCAAATGTAGATATGATAGAGCCCATTAGGCTCAGGAAACTGTACACCTGTTGATTGACGGTTGAGAGGCGGGACCAAAGAGCCAGAGCTCAACCCCCGCAAGCACAACTAGGTGAGTACAACTAGGTGAGTACATTCGCATTACATAGTAAAATATCAAAATAAAAAATAAAGAATCGGTATAGCACAAACCAACATTGAAACATATAACACAGCAAATAGGACACAGATAAGAGAACAAATCGTAAATAAGCATAAACAAAAATGGAATCTTACACATAGGTAACAATGAAATAGTAAAAAAAAATGGAAAAACACTAGAGCATTATAACCCAGCAAGAACTAGGTAAGAAAACAGGAAAAAAAGGGAACCCGTAACACACAGCTCAACAAAACAACGAAAGAAATAAAAACAACACAAAGCAAGAACCACACACACACAGTCAATCATCTACATATTTATCCGGATAGTAACGACGCGGGTATTTCTTCCTATAGGCATCCCACTGTGCCCACATTTCCATAGGCGCGTTAACAAGACTACGTGTATCTCGCGGTCGATGCATGAAGTCAGGAACCTCCAGCTCGGCTCCCTCCACCACGGGGGCGGTAGGCACGGGAAGAGGCCGCACAGAGGGCTTTGATACAGACGGTGGAACCACACGGGGCTGAAGCACAGGAGTCGGCAGGACACAGGCCGGCAACATAGCGGGCGGAGTCGCAGTGGACGCAAGCACAGAGGGTGATGGTGCAGGGGCCGACACCACAGGGGGCGGAGTAACAAAGGACGGCTGAGCAGAGGGCAAAAGCGTGGAAGGCACAGACATGGACGTCAGAGGCACGGAGGTCGCCGGAACAGAAGCATGCTTAAGAACCGGCACCAAGCCCCTTCCCTCTCTCGCAATCTCGGCCGGTGCCACAACCTCCCAACTCGGGGAACCAGCAACCGGTGATGCAGAGGCAGCCGGACAACTCAGGGAACCAGCAGCCGGTGATGCGGAGGCAGCCGGAGAAGACACCGGACCAGGGCCAGGCGACAATCCCACCACAGGACCCATCAACGCTGCAACACGGCCCACAGGAGCCACAGGCACTCCAACAGCGTCGCACACATCACCATCCCCAGAAGACGAACTTCCGGAGTCCTCAAATTCCCCGACGTCGGCCCAGGCCGCATCACGAGGCGGAGACAGACTCAAAGCTTGCCGCGAACACCTGGACACAGGTCACAGATCGTCGGAACTATCATCTCTGCTAGGAAGCACCGTAGCAGAACTGCTGGTTGCCCACGCAACTCCTAGCAGCGCACGATCACTCAACATCGCAGCCTCAACAACCTGGGGAACAGGACCACACACCGCAGGAGACATCACAGTGTGCACGTCGACACGGGTCGAAGACACAGCTGCCGGAGACAGTACAGGGCGAGGCGCAGCCTCGACGTCCGGAGTCACGAGACCACACACCACAGGAGACACAACTGGAGACGAGGCAGGCAGGGGAGGCGGAGGTGCGGGAGCCGGGGATGCACTTCCTTCCACTTCGACACCCACAGCCACATCGAGGCTGGCATCAGAGACCGGCAACTGGGCACCAGAGGACTGAGAAGTAACACTTTCCACAGCAGCACCTTCCGACAGGTCCGGGACTGCCAACGGGGGAAAGTCCTCCTCCCTGAAGAGGTTCACAGGCCCGACCCGGCTCGCATCACATCCCGCAGCCTGATGGCCCGAGAGTCCGCACCGGAAACACGTCCGGGGCTGACCCCCATAGAACACGTGTACCATGAAGCCCAGAAGCTGAAGAGACGAAGGGATGGAGTCCTTCAAGCACAACACCACAGTGCGGGTCCCATTCGGGATACCCTTCCACCGCCCGGAGGAGACCGCATTTATTCGAACATTCAAGACCCGCCCATACCGAGTAAAATGACGCTGGAGGAGAGTCAGGGAACTCAAAAGGAGCACCATGAACTGCCACATAGGTAGTCTCACTGCACCTGTCCGACACAACCACCGAACCACCACCCTCAGGCAGATTAAATGTCCTCCCGTCATAGCGGTCCACAAAGTCACGATACACAGCCGTAGAGCAGAATTTCACAACAGGTCGATGCCCGGAAACAAGTTGAACGCCGCACACAGACGTCACATCCACCCGCAACATGTCGATCATCACCACCTCAACTGCCGGGTAAGATGCTGGGCCAGTAAATTCTAGGCCAATGGTATCTCTCCGCTTCACAGGGGGGAGGGGGGCCGCCAACCCTCCAGCCGCCACGGCCCCAAGGGTCCTCTCACACACACAAACTACCACGGGTCAGCAAACCAGGAGCTCACAGGCGACACGTCCACCTCCACCCAGAGCTAGGCGAACACTCCACGTCAAACAGTCTGGTTGACCAATCCATCAACGAGGAGGCCTGGTCGACGACCGGGCCGTGGGGACGCGAAGCCCCAGAAACACCTCAAGGTAAGGTTGTACATTCATGTGCTTTGCTTAGAATATTTTATATGTTATATTTGAATCCACATTGAAATAATTTTTACATCACCCATCGCTGGGTTAATATCTCGCTGCAAGACCGGCCCACCCACTATAGACTTTTCAGTCTATTTCACCCCAAAAAATTCTTAGGCCCCTAAAATCAGCTTTTCGAAAATCAGGCACTTTTAACAGAATTTTCTCCCTCAAATCTATTCCATTCTATACTAATCTGATTTCTTTGTGATCACTGTTCCCTAGTTCACTCACTATTTCTATGTTATTAATTTGCATTTCTCTGTTAGATAACACTAGGTTTAAAATATTATTTTCACGCGTTGGTTCCTTAATGCGTTGCTTAAGGAAGCAATCGTCAATTAATTCTATAAAATCTTTTGCTTCATTATTCCCTGTTCTGTTAGGCAGTTTATTCCACTAAAATTAAAGTCACTCATGACACGAATACTGTTTCACTTAGATGTTCTAGATATTTCATCTCATAGAGGCTTTGCTTCCATTCTGTATAAGTTTAGTGGCCTGTATATAACTCCAATTATAAGATGTTTAGATTTTTCGTTTATTTCTAGACATAAGGTTTCTGTGTGTGGCTGTGTTCTGATTCCCTCTTTGAGACTACATTTCAAATTTTCCTTAACATAGATGGCTACTCACCTGCTCCTCGTCTAAAATATCTATGTGTGTGAAGTAGTTTAAATTCGTTTACAGGTCTGTAAACATAAACACAGATTGTGTTCAAGGGATCTTCTGGCGTTAAGTGGTATACTTATTATTCGTGTGCGTCTGTAGACCTATTATTTCATTATTTGGACTTATGCTTTCAAGATCACAACCCTCTGCACGTTTGCCCATGCAAACATTTACAAAGCTCANTAACATTATCACACATCCAAACAATTTGATGTGGTACACTATTTATTCCTATTTCTATAGTTATCAATAAGTTGACACTCTAATACATAATGTTCTAAGGTGTGGGCGTGCGGCATACTATATAATTTCACTCCTATCTTTTCACTGACATCAACACCGTATTGCCAGATAATTTGTACCTAATCTTAATCTCATGTAAATTGAATCCTTCCAAGTAGACTTTCCTTTACCATAGGTGAAGGACGAATTTGTATTTATTATTGAATAATTCTTAAGTGTGCTACTACTGTCCACCATTGCCATTCTCTTTATCATTTCTTCACCCTCTTGGATCCTCTTGATTCTTGTTTTATTGTTTCAAGGTTAACTGACATACAATATCAACAAGGGTTTTTTTAGTGGCTCTCTTCGCTATGTCATCAACTACCTCGTTCAACAGTATTCCCACATGTGAAGGGATCACACAAATCTTACTTTATAGCCAGTTTTTTCTAATTTCTTAACATTCTCTCTACACTCTATCACAATATTCTGATATACTGGGCGTCTGCTATTTAAAACTCTAACGCTCCTCTGCTGTCAATAAAGAAGCAAGCATTGTTACCACATTTGACTACTTCCTGTAATCCTGCTAATACACCTTCGAGTTTAGCCTGCGTTGAAGAGACATTGTCATTAAGCGGCGTCCAATAACAGTATCTGCAGTGCCGATGTCAGTGTACTCCTTGATCAAGTCTCCACCCTGCCTTCCCATCCCTAGCTACTGACCATCCCAATACATGTAGAGTGTTTTCTGTGGGCAGTTTTCTAATTATACAATCATATGTTGCCTTCAGCTCTCCTATTTCATACATACTTCTTTTCTTTTGCAAGGAGTAATACTACATCTACATTACAATTCTCCATTGTGGTGTGAATTTTCTCTTGGGCACAGCATACACTCTGTAATAACATCATACTTTATAACATTAAAACATACGTTTTCATATACTCTCTTCTTCATATACACTCTCTTCTTCATCACACACTGTTCACTATTTCCCACCTTTTGAACCGAGAGGATTAATTCATTAGCTCCCCCCACCTCTCATTATTCTAATGGTAGAGGCTACATTTACTTCTACAATTCTATCCCCAATGCTCTGCAGATTCAACTCCATCCTCATATCTCAATCATAGCATTTTTGGGCATATAACATAAGAACAAAGGTAACTGCAGAAGGCCTATGGGCCCATACGAGGCAGCTCCTATTTATAACCACCCAATCCCACTCATATAGGAGACATCTCCCGTCACGCAGGGTGCAGTCGCACCTCCCAGATCTCCAGTATCATCTATTGATACTGGTAATGGCTCAAAGGGCCACCACTTACGGGCTATTCATGCCCGTGCCACCTTTTGGTGGCTTAATCTTCATCAATCAATCAATCACTCATATACATGTCCAACCCTCGCTTGAAACAATCGAAGGATCCCACCTCCACCACATTACGCGGTAATTGGTTCCACAAATCAACAACCCTGTTACCGAACCAGTATTTACCCAAGTCTTTCCTAAATCTAAACTTATCCATTTATACCTATTGTTTCGTGTTCTGTCTTGTGTTGATACTTTTAATACCCTATTAATGTCACCTTTGTTATGTCCATTCATCCACTTGTAAACTTCTATCATGTCACCCCTAACTCTTCGCCTTTCCAGTGAATGCAATTTAAGCTTTATTAATCTTTCTTCATATGAAAGATTTCTAATTTTGGGAATTAACTTTGTCATCCTACGCTGGAAACGTTCAAGTGAATTTATATCCATTCTATAGTACGGCGACCAAAAATGAACTGCATAATCTAAATGGGGCTACCCAGAGCAAGATATAGCTGAAGAACCACACCAGGTGCCTTGTTACTAATGCTTCGATTAATAAATCCGAGTGTCCGATTTGCCTTATTACGAACATTCATGCATTGATCCTTTTGTTTTAAATTCTTACTAATTATAACTCCCAGATCCCTTTGGCAATCCGACTTTGCAATCTCAACACCATCTAGCTCGTATCTTGTAACTCTATCATCATTACCTCGCCTCAAAGCTTTACATTTATTAGCATTAAACTGCATCTGCCAGTCTTTTGACCATTTTAAACCCTATTTAGATCAACTTGAAGTGATAGCGAGTCTTCTTTCGTGTTAATTTCCCTACCGATTTTTGTATCATCTGCAAATTTGCAAATGTTGCTACTCAAACCTGAATCTAAATCATTTATATATATTATAAACAACAGATGTCCCAGGACAGAGCCTTGAGGCACTCCACTAACAACATTATCCCACTCTGACTTGACCCCATTTATACTAACTCTCTGTTTCCTTTGGAATAGCCATGCCCTAATCCAACTTAATATAGCACCCACAATACCATGAGCCTCTATTTTTTTAATTAGTCTTTCATGTGGCACTGTATCAAAAGCTTTGCTAAAGTCAACGTACACAACATCACAATCCTTACCACTATCAACTGCCTCAACTATGCTGGAATAAAAAGATAGCAAATTTGTTAAACATGAACGGCCATTTGTAAAACCATGTTGCGACTCATTTATTAATTTATGTTTTTCAAGATGAAGACGAATTTTATTTGCAATTATCTATTCAAGTAACTTTCCCACAATAGACGTTAGGCTAATTGGCCGATAGTTTGACGCAAGTGATCTATCTCCTTTCTTGAAAATTTGTACCACATTAGCTACTTTCTTAAAAATTGGTACCACATCAGTCAGGTGCTGTCACAGTGAGACATTGTGTTAGCTGGAGCTCTGATTGTAGTAACATTATTATAGCAATAATGGAAGGATTAGTGAAGGAATTGATGAATCTAGTTGGAACTCTGAGACCAGAGATGGATTCCCTACGAGAGGAGGTACGACAGCTGAAACATCGGGAAGAAACGAATGAGGAGACCAATATTAACAAGAAATCGTCGAGGAAAGTCGTTAAGGATAGGGGTCTTAAGAATACCTTGACAAGGCCGCCTACAGACGCCCTAAAAACAGCAAATTCATTTGCCGTGTTGGAGGACGAGTGCTGTGGTGAACCTGCAGTTCACTCGGAACGGAAATCAGCGAGGAGCGGCGAAGCACGGGCCCCTCAGGGTGCTCAGAAAGTTAAGGAGGTACCGAAGCGAATTTTGGTTGTGGGAGATTCCCAGGTGAGGTATTTAGACAGAACATTTTGTGCCAGAGATAGGAGGAACAGATTAAGAGTTTGCTATCTGGGAGCTGGAATTGGTGATATTGTTGGAAACATGAATGATATTATGACAGAAAATGGGAACAACCCCATAATTTGTATTAGTGCAGGGGGCATTGGTGTTGGACGAGTTAGGAGTGAGGCACTAATACAGAGATTCAGGACAGCCATTGAATTAGTTAGGACCAAGGGAGGAATCCCGATCATATGTGGCATTCTTCCAAGAAAGGGAGTGGGAAATGAATGGATGTCGAGGGCACTTGGTGTCAATTGCTGGCTGGAAAGATATTGCAAATCAAATGCAATATCTTTCATAAACAACTGGGAACACTTCTATGGAAGAAATGAAATGTATGCTCGTGATGGGGTGCATCTATCGAGGGCTGGGGTTGTTGTTGTTGCGAACTCGTTGGAACCAGTGGTTAGAGGTGTTTGTCTACGTTTAAACTGTTAGTAGATAGTGGTATGGGAATTAATTTGGAGGAAGGAGGTAATAAAAATATGTGTTTGTGGGAAAAAGGACTTGGCAAAATGATCAGGGAAAGACAAGGGCCTCAAAATAACAATTCACTTAGGGTATATTACACTAACACTAGAAGTCTAAGAAATAAAATTAACGAATTAAATGCTCTTGTCTGCACAGAAAAAAATAGATATTATTGCACTTACCGAAACGTGAATGAATGTAGAAAATAGAGAACTATTAGCTGAATATCAAATAAATGGATTTAAACTATTTCACACAGATAGATATATTAGACGAGGAGGTGGAGTAGCCATATACGTTAGGGACAATTTGAAATGTAGTCTCAAAGAGGGAATCAAAACTGAGCCACACACAGAAACTATTTGGATAGAACTAAACGAAAAAGCAAATAATATTATAATAAGAGTTATATATAGGCCACCAAATTTAGACAGAATGGAAGCAAAGCATCTATGGGATGAAATATCTAGAGCATTTAGATCTAACAGTATTTATGTCATGGGTGACTTTAATTTTAGTGGAAAAAACTGGTTGAACAGAACAGGGAATAGTGAAGCAGAAGATTTTCTAGAATTAATTGACGATTGCTTTCTTACGAAACACATTAAGGAACCAACGCGGGAAAATAATATTTTAGATTTAGTGTTAACTAACAGGGAAACACAAATTAATGACATCGAAATAGGGAGTGAGCTAGGGAACAGTGATCACAAAGAAATCAGATTTAGCATAGAATGGAATAGACCTGTAGGAGAAAATTCTGTTAAAGTGCCAGATTTTCGAAAAGCTGATTTTAATAGCCTAAGAAATTTTCTGGGTCAAATAGATTGGAAAGTCTTGGGTATGGGGTGTGCGCCGGTCTCGGAGCGAGACATGAACCCAGCGATAGGTGACGTAAAAGGGAATTTCGATGTGGATTCAATATATAACTTATTTAAGAATATTCTAAACAAAGGACAGGAACGTAGTATACCATACAAATTGAATAGATCGAATACTAATGACCCAAAGTGGATAACAAAGAATTTGAAGAACCTTATAGGTAAAAAGAGAGCTTGGTACAAAAGGATTAAAAATGGGGAGGTCACTTTAGAACAGGAATTCGTACAACTGGTTAGAAATGTTAAAAAAGAGATAAGGAAACCAAAAAGAAACTATGAAGTTCGCATAGCAGGGCAAGCAAAGACAAATCCTAAAGGTTTTTTCAGTTATATCGAACTAAGACTAGGGAAAGGATAGAACCATTAAAAACTGAGACAGGTCAAATAACGGATAATGACAAGGAGATGAGTAGTATTTTTAACAAATATTTTATATCTGTATTTACTGAAGAAGAACTTAACAATATGCCTTCAACTGAACAAGTGTATATGGGTGGGTATGAGGACAGGTTGACTAGTTTAGCAGTTACCAGGGAGGATGTAATTAAACAATTAGTAAAACTAAAACCAAACAAATCCCCAGAGCCGGATGAAGTGTTTGCCAGAGTGCTTAAAGAATGTAAAGAGGAGCTTTCCGAGCCACTGTCTACCATATTTAATAAATCAATAAAGTTAGGCAGAATGCCAGAGTCATGGAAGGTAGCTAATGTGGTACCAATTTTTAAGAAAGGAGATAGATCACTTGCGTCAAACTATCGGCCAATTAGCCTAACGTCTATTGTGGGAAAGTTACTGGAATCGATAATTGCAAATACAATTCGTTTAGGGAAAGGGGATGATCATAGCTTTTTTTCCATTTACTGGGAATACTGCCCTCTTTATAACTAATATTAAAGAGGTCTAAAAGTGGGCTTTTCGTCATAATGGCAAGTTCATTATGTATTTCATAAGTTACTCCATCCTCCCCAGGGGCAGTAGATTTCCCAACTTTATTCGCCGTTATTAGTTCTTCTCTGGTAATACCTGTGCAAGTGGCATCACCACTGTTACCTGCTGTAAGTATAAAATCCTTTCTTAGATATTTCCAAGAATCTAATGACTCTCTCGTTACAGCGGGTAATGAACTAAGTTTGGCAGCTTCCGCCCATTTATTTACGAGACCATTTGCAATTCCTTGCGGGTCAGGATGTGCAACAAAATTATGTTTTTTACCCCTTATTTATTTACGTCTTGCAAGATTTCCTTCAAGTTTCTGTTACTCCCAACTTTCTCTGCAAACTCCTGCCAATACTGGCTCCTAATTTCCTTTCTCTTCTCCCCACACAGCCTAGCAACTGCCAGTAAAGCATTAATCCCTTCTTCAGTCCTACCATTCCTATTCCAATCCTGTGAGTTCTCCTCATTGTTAACATCCACCCCTTAAGCATCTTGTCATGTGTATATTTTCTTTGCTGGGGGGATGCTTTTTTATACTAGATGTTTTCCAGTTCAATGTTGCATTAAATACGTCTACCTCCTTAATTAAATCTTCATAAAATGCTTCTGCCGAAACTGGCTTATAAGTATCATACCAAGACTTAATATGGCCAACAAGACCCCTTAATTCTCCCTCATTAAACTTTAACCTTTTCCTCTGAAGGCAGGCATGCTTTTTATTTAGTTTAAGCTGTGTTTGTAATGCAAAATGATCACTTAGCATTTCATCCACAGTAAGATAATTCCCCTCTATGCCCTCAGCATTTATCAAACAAGCATAATCTATTCTCCCTCCCCTAAAATGAGTAGGAGAGGGCTCGCCCAGCAGTTGAACATCTTCATGTTCCTGCAAAAACTGGTACCATCTGCAACCATTCATATTTGCTTTACCCCTGATCCTAAAGCTGGATGTCTGGCATTAAAATCCCCTACCACAAGTGTATCTTCAGAAAAGAAGGAATCTGGCAAGTATCTTAAATCAAGGAGCTATCAGAGATGTATAGATTAATGAAATTTAACTCTCGGTCCTTTAATTGTATCCGCAAGCTAATACTTTCAATACCTCTATATCTCTGAGGGATTCCAGTTATCTCGGCAGGTATGGTACTTTTGACATAACATGAGACCCCCCTAGTTCCTCCATCAGCATATAAGTGAAAACCTCTACAGCCATTTAGCCTCAGAATGATACCATTCCTATCCCAGTTTCCTGGAGTGCTACTATGTCAATATTCTCTCTAAGAGTATAATAGTGTACATCCACCGCTCTAGTTTTTAATCCATTAACGTTCCAAGATAATATTCTCAATCTACTTTCATCCATGATTAATAATAAAACTACCTTTGCCCTGTCCGTCACATTCCATGAGGTACGAGAGTACCTTAGAAACTTCCTTCCAACACCGTAACATTTTTTCTTTCTCCTCACTTGCACAACTACTACTAACATCGAAGGTATATTATTCATATCTATTTTCTTTGTTATTTCTGTATACCGTTTTACTTTAAGCTTTCTTTCAACATTTGTCACAACAGGAGGTTGAACACTACTAACACTACTAGAAAGTGTATTCTCCTGACTATCCTCTATCATCGTTACGTCATGCGTATCATTACTTTCTTCTACGCACGTTTCACTTTCTATTTGCTCCCAGTGGAACAAATGGTGTGAAGGTTCACAGACCTTAAATTTGTACTTAGTTTTATCATCTCCGATAATTCTTTGTATTTATTTGTATCATCTCCAATAATCTCTGCATTTCTACTTTATAATTATAATAAAAACATTTTAAATGCAGGCTTTCTAACTCTTTTTTATATTATTAGCAATAAGTATTCGTTTTGGTTAGAATATTTACTTTGTCTTAGAATATTTGATTATGAGTAATTTTAACACCTTAGCCTAAATGTATATATTTACCCCCCCTAGGCCTACACATATCGAGAAAGAATGCAGATGATGGTTTCAAATGGAAAAATTTCTCTTTTTGAAAAGTATTCAAAACTCGCTGTCATAGACTGAAGACACAGCTGTATATCTTGTTTCAAATTCTTCACATATATATCCCTTATATTGTTTTCCTCAATGTGTAGCAAAAGTGAGGGAACCTGTAGTAAACGAGTTGGACTTCCTTAAGCCTGGCACGCCAAACCATTACTGATCTTTTGAATGTCTTTATGTGTGTGTTTAAATACATAATTTTCGCTCATTTGAAGTTTAAGATCAGGTTCGTTGATCTTTGAGAAGTTTTTACTAAATTTGATAGCTTTACTACCCTCTCATCATTGAAAAGTAGCTGTGCCAATGGAGATATTTTTCTTGAAGGAAAATATCAATCTTCGTCCCTAGCTCTTAAACCCTAGTTAGAATTCTCGCAGGGAAAAAGCCACCCGACTTATATACGATACAATAGGAATAAAGAAGGAAAGTCGGGGTGGGTGGAGATTGTGAGAAACAGGGAGACGGACAGAGAGGTGGAGAGGAGAGGAGTCAGAGGTTATGAAGGGGGAATTTCGATGATAAAGTTGGGGTTGGGAGTAAATGGCAAGAGAAGAGGATGGGGAATGAGAGATAACAGGGGACTGGAGTGCAAAAGGGGGTAGAGAGACCAGGGCGCAGCCGGATACCCACTCTTGTATTCATGTACTTTACATTTTATATTTACACATTTAGGTATATCTGCACTTGTGCAGCACCCTAGACTATATGAAGGGGAGTACAGTGTGTGTCAAAAAACTAGTTACGCTGGCTAAAATCCTCATCACACAGGATGGTTAGTCATGGAAAGGCATGTGAACAGTAGTCTGCACTGGCAGACTCTGGAGCTTTATGAGGATATCATGATCAAAAGAGTCAATAAGGTAAAAGTGATACTAGAAGTACCCATCTCGCAGGATGGTTAGACGTACAGTGTCATATATTCAGTAGCCGGCACTGGCAAATTTTGGGTTCAATATGAGGATATCCTCACGAACACGAGAATGAATGAAGTAATTGCAAAGCTCCAGGTACGTCATGCCAACGGGTCTGAATGGTCTGATAACTGGACATTCGGTGATATTGTGTGCAAGCTCATGCCCCAGTTCGTGCTCACAGAGTTTGCACCTGGAATGCTCAGGACTGGGCGATCCGTCACCTGTAGCCACTTGCCACAGCTACCGGTAACCCAACCTGATCCTGGCAACCACTGTGTCGTACAGTTTAGTGGACGTTTTGTGCTGCCCATAAAATTGGTTTCAGATCTGGCCAAATCATTGCTTTATATACTGGTGCTTTCAGGTCGTTGGGAGTCAGTAATTTCTCTCCTATCATACCTGAGTGTCTGGAACAATATAGTTTTGACATTAG
>WNGS01167104.1:7926484-7940069 GCA_020271785.1 Procambarus virginalis | reverse complement strand
TTGAGTCCTTTGATTGTTTCAAGCGTGGGTTGGACATGTATATGAGTGTGATTGGTTGGTAATAAATAGAAGCTGCCGCGAATGGGCCAATAGGCCTTCCGAAGTTACCTTTATTCTTAGGTTCTTATGTTCTTATGTTCTTATCCCCTTCTCTTCGATACTACCCACTACCCATCAACCCACCTCTTGAACATGACCACCTACCCCTCCACCCACCTCTTGAAAATGCCTCCTACCCCACCACCCACCTCTTAAACATTATCCCCTACCCCTCCACTCACCTCTTGAACACTACCCCGTACGCCTCCACCCACCTCTTGAACACTACTTACTTCACGACCTGCCTCTTGAACACTACCCTTTACCTAACCTCCCATCTCTTGACCACTACCCCCTTACCCCATGCCCCCTCTTGAAAACTACCTCCGATCTCATGACACACTTTTTGAACACTTCCCCCAACCCTTCCACCCACCTCTCGAGCACTATACCCCATACCCCTTGGCCCACTTTTTTTTAACATACCTCCTACTCATGGGCCCACTTTTTTAAACACGATCCCCAATCATGGGCCCACTTTCCTAAACAATACCCCACCTCCCCCTCTTGAACACTACCCCCCTATCCTCTCTTGACCACTACCCCCTACCCCTTCACCCATCTCTTGACCACTACCCCCTACCCCTTCACCCATCTCTTGACCACTACCCCTACCCCCTTCACCCATCTCTTGACACTAGCTCCTACCCCTCCACCAACATCTTGAAGACTTCCACGTACCCACCACCCACCTCTTGAACATTACCCCCTACTCCACTACAAACCTCTTGAACACTACCCCCTGCCCCATCCCCCCTCCTACCTCACCTCTCACACTTGAACACTACCTCCTACCTAACAACCCACCTCTTGAACACTAGCCCCCACCACACCATCCAATTCTTGAGCACTATCCCCTACCCCACCACCCACCTCTTCAACACTACCCCCCCCCCTACCACATCCCCTCTCTTGAACACTACCACCTACCCTATACCAACATCTTGAACACTACCCCCTACCCAATCGCTGTGGTGCCGGTTTTCAGGAAGGGAGATGGATAAGTTGCGTCAAACTGTCGGCCAATTTGCTTGGCGTCTATTGTGGGAGAGTTGCTTGAGTCGATGGTTGCAGGTGCCATTCGTCTGCGTCTTAAAAGCACATAAATTTATAAATGATTCACAACATGGTTTTATAAATGGCCGTTCATGTTTAAAAATTTGCTATCATTTTATTCCAGTGTAGTTGAGGCAGTTGAAAGTGGTAAGGTTTGTGATGTTGTGTACCTTGACTTTAGCAAAGCTTTTGATACAGTGCCACTTAAAAGACTGATTAAAAAGATAGAGGTGCATGGTATTGGCGTTCCATATTAAGTTGGATTAGGCCATGGCTATACCAAAGGAAACAAAGAGTTAGTATAAATGCGGTGAAGTCCGAGTGGGAAAATGTTGTAAGTGGAGTGCCTCAAGGCTCTGTCCTAGGACTTCTATTATTCATCTATATAAAAAGAAATGTGAAATGTAAATTGGTCAAAATCGCTAATCTCCGAAAGTTCTTCATCGATTACTTTGACAATTTAACACAACGTTACATTCACATCCGAGCGGGTTTTCATATACATACAATATAGATGTCACGTTTGTGACGGGATAAAACATGCTTCTTTGAAAAACTGGGTTTGTCATGTGTTTTTCATGTGAGGGAAATTTGAGACTTTGAAATTTTCACACACCATTCCATTCGAATACACATGTGTTTTTATATACCTTCTATATAGATGCCACACATGTGACAGGTAAAAAACATGCTTTTCTTTAACAAAAAAAAACAGCTCCATCTGTTGCACATAATAACAACACACGCTATTCTAAAAACATTACCTTTCCATTTCAAAGTTTCCGATTGCATTGATAAATTAAATTTTCATAGATTTCGATTTTTTTTTCATTTTGATTTAATTATTTTGTGAGACATTGCATTGGAATTGAGCTGTGTTGTTTACCATACCGTTCATTTCATATAAGTATAGATGCCATACCTATGACAGGTAAATACATTCTTTTTTTAAGAAATAGCTCCATCTGTTGCACGTCAGTGCAACACACGCTATACTAAATATGTTACAATTCCATTTCAATGTTTCCGATTGCATTGGCAAACTGAATTTTCACAGATTTCGATTTTTTTTTTTATATTTAATTATTTTGTGTGACATTGAGTTGGAATTGAGCGGTGTTGTTCATGTTACCGTTCATTTCATGAATATAAGTATGGATGCCACACCTGTGATAGGTAAAAACATGTTTTTTCTGAAAAACAGAACCATATGTTGCACGTAACACACGCTATGCTAAACGTGTTTACAATTCCATTTCAATGTTTCTGATTTCACTGATAATTTAATTTTCAAAGATTTCAATCTATTCTCATTTTGATTTAACTATATTGTGTGACATTGTGTTGGAATTGAGCTCTGTTGTTTACCATACCATTCATTTTGTGAGTATAGTTCATTTTTTTATTTTTTAAATTTTCATTTCGTTTTTTATCTGTTTTTCTTATATTTCAGTGATGGGAACATCAGGTCATTTGATGTTCCAAATTTTCTGATGGAACATCCAATCATTTGGGAAGGCATCAGAGAGAGTGGGGGAGTGGGAAATTATGGGGGAGGTCGTTGGGACGGTATTGGGGATGGTGGGGACGAGGGGACAGGAGAATGGAGAATGGTGGAGAGGACAAAGGGACAGGTGAGTGAGGGATGGCGGGAAGGACGAGAGGATGGAGGAGAGAGAATGGTTGGGAGGACGAGGGGACGGTGGAGTGGGAGATGGNGGTTCCATTCTAAGATTCTCTCGACGCGTCCAAATAGGTGCTCCCAGCATTGTTCTGAGAGCATCATTTTGAGACATTCCAGTTTTCTCCCATTTTATCACTGAGGGATGTAAGAGCAGGATCAGCATAATCAAAGTGTGACCTAACTGCTCGAACATAGTACATTTTTGAGCACTGGTAGAGATGCACCATCTTTAAGAATTGTCAGGGAGCGCAAAGCTGAGTTTCTGGCTTTTCAACATTGCCGAAGATATTCAATTTCGCGAGTGAATTTGAACTGGCTGTCTATTATAACGCCTAAGTATTGAAAAGAGGTAACACACTCAATTTCATGCCCTTGTATTGCGAGTCTGATGTCTTGAGTTCTCATTTTAACAGCCATTGCTTTGTTTATTGGTGTTTATTTTCACTGCTATGCATTTCGCTTCTCTGCTGATATTATCTAGGTATTTTTGTGCGTGGTTCCTGGCGCCTTTGTCATTGATGATGACCACAAAGTCGTCTGCATAGTTAAGCAGTTTGGATTTTGGTAACTTCAGCTTCATAAATGGTTCCATTAGACAGTTGAAGAGGAAAAGGCTTAGTATTCTTCCCTGTGGAGTTCCATGAAAGAGGAACAGATTGAAAGGAAAGAGGAAAACATGCGAGGTGACATGAATCACCGCATTCAAATTCAAAATAAAGAAGGATGAAGAGACCTGTTCCGTACAAGACAGCACATATATGACTTATTACTTATAGTCGCTATTTTACTTTTAAATAAGTAAATATGTGACATATGTCAAGACATATTTTTTTCAAGGCACTAACTTTTTTTCTCAGTTTTATTAAACAATAGAGATTTTATATAAAATTTGACAATATCCTGAGTTACTTTACAATATATTTAAATATTTAGTTTTGTTTTATTATTTTTATAAAACTGTAATATCAATATAGGTATAGGTTCGGTACTAATTGTAATATCTTAACATACTAAAAAGTTAGGTTAGGTTAGGTTGTGGTTTTCTATTCAGCTCCTCAAGGTAAACTCAAATATTCACAATAAATTAGAATGACACATATGCACTTATTCATAAGCAGGATAATATTGACTATAAGCAAGTGCGAGAACGGGTTGAAAGACGACATAAGGTTCTAGGAAACGGTCTTTGAGGGTACTAAGAACATTGCCCAGAGGCTGTGTTAACATTTAAGATCAACTAAAAGGAGAACAGACTACTAAAAATTATTAAAGACGCTTAAGATCAACGAGAGAGATGGAAAGATGCAGATGAAGAGATCGTTCACCACATATGAATATATTCAAGAGCGACAGTGGAGTGTTTGTTGCTGCGATGCCATCTCTCAAACACATTTCTGCCTGTCAAGAGTCATTCTCATCAACCATTAATCATGTAAGACAGCCAAAGGGTTATTTTGGTTATTTGATAGAAGGCAGAATACCTACTTATAGATTTTTTCAATTTATTCGAATTCAAGGGTGAGATTTGGGCGGCTAGATTTTTAACATGGCGGGAGCAGGTGACGTCGGTTGAGACAAGATTTTAGTACCCGAAAATGCAAGCAGGACTCCAGATATCTCAATAATAATGATGATGGAACATTCTAACACAATCATTAGAACAGGCCTAATTAAAAAATAAGGTGGGGATGGGTTAATTGTTCTGGCAGATTTTACATGCCCAGCTTCCCTGCTTTTGTTGCTTGCATCACTACCAGACACGTGTAGCTCAAGACGTCATTCCATCACACACACTGCTTCTTGCTTCCCAACCTTTCTGATGTGCACTTGCTGTTACTTCTGGCAAATCTCTTCACTCCTCACTTGTGCGTTCGTTATGTTCCTTCCTGTGGTGTTCACTTACTTCGCCACAGCACCTACGCACTCATTTTTATCAGAGACACTGCTAAAGGTGACCGAGTGATATAGGCTACATATTTGCAGCCAGCTTGAGGTTCCCATTTATATGAGGCTACCCGCAAGTTGTATTCATATTGCAGTTAGAACAAGAGGTATGCACCGAAAAATGTGGAGACTGACGTGTCCCCACAAAAGAATTAGGGCATCACCCAACTCCTCACATAGTAATTAGATGTCCCTGCCCTTCAGGTAACCACACATCATAATGTCTGTAATAATGATTCTGGTACACTGTAGCTTACACAATGGCTCAACGCACTTTTCACTATCACGGTAATGACTGTTACTATCACTGATTTTCTTTGACACTGCACTGCCTCACTGTCACTGTCTCAGAGTGGCAGGCGACCACACACGCACTGCACTCCTGACTGCCTCTTGCAATTATATAGGCATACTCGGGTAATTATATTAGCTTGAATCGGGCAATTATATGAGGCTGACTGACAATTATATGAGCCTGAATCTGTCAATTATATTAGCCTACTTTAGTAATCATGTTAACATGACTCTGCACTTAGGAGCAAGTAACAAGCAGCCGAGCACGCATCGTACCCTCTCACTGTAGTATTTGCACTGGTCAGTCTCTCGGGTAGCAGGGCGGCAACTTGGAATTCAATACACTCTAACCTCAAGCGATCCAAACTCCTGTAGTCTAGAATTGTCCTTAAACACCATAGGGTTCCATGGAGGCAGGGTGCCCAGCAGTTGCAAACAAACTGATTGCTCTGTTCATCTGAGACCTTGATACGACGGTCCCCGACCCACAACGGTTTCCTTGTTGCACTCCAACGCCGCAACTTGTGGAATTCGACGAAAAATCTTCTCCCAAAAGAATAAGAGGTCACTTCTACTGTTCATCTGGCGTCTACTTACTGCTAGTCATGGTATATATTCGAAAATTCACTAAGATCCTGGAGGTGACCTTGACATAACCTCCCATAACAGTTCTCGGGCAACAGTAGCGACCTGTGGGCTAGTGAGACGTGACTCAGGTCTCTCATTCTTCACCTGACGTCGAGTCACTCTTTGGTTGGCAGATTCATGCCAATTACAGCTTATCATAGGTCAATCCTTCATCTAGGGAATTGGAACCCTGCCTGGATTTTTGGGTGCCAAAATCTTGCCACATACAAAGAAAAAAACAGCTAATCTCTTCCCCTTGATTTCGAAAATGTCAACATTCAAAATGTAGTCATTCTGCCTCTTTTGAAACTCAATGAGCAGTAGAGCTAATAACGTCGGTTAAAAAGATTAGGGGGATAATAAAAAGGCCAAATTGCAAAAGTGATCAGAAAGAGTGCGAAGCTTCACCTCCTTGATACATACAGAAAAATGGTGAAAGCAGGAAAATTCAAATGTACAATCACAAAAATTAGGAAGAAAAACAACCATTATTCAATAAATAAAAGGCATTGTGAAGAATAACAACAACGAAGAGAGGAGATACAAAATAAAGACAGCCTTAAAGTAAGTGTGTGTGTGCATCAAGAACAAAATCAGAAATTCAGTTATCAGCATAAGTAAATTTAGTAAAGATGAATGGCCGGAAAGTGGCAAGATAGAGAGTATAGTGTTACATGTACCGGCAAGATACGCTCCTCCCATCTAATAAGAGTCATTCTTCAACTTGTATTTAGACTAGAAGCCTCCATAGTCTTGTTTGGTTACACTTATGAGGAGCCAAGAAGCCAGGATTTTATGTTGTTTCCGTTACAAATTGGGTAGAGGGAAAGACGAAGCCCTGCCTGAGAAGACAAGATGGCTGACCCACCCAGATCCAGCAAAGGTCAGTTCCGCGGAAAGGAAACTACATGTTAGGACATTTAGTCTCCCGGATGTAGAGATGGTGATTGGCTGGGCGTGAAGGTGTGACTATTGGCAGAATGCCCTATCGTGACGTGACGTAGCTACCTAGAGCGGGAACGTGGTTGCTGCCCCAGGTGTGACTACGTTCTGGGTCATCGAACGAACGAGTCGCACAGCTCGTCACTCCAGCGAGAGTGGAGTGGGTCTGACCAGCGAGGTGGACGTCTAGACTGCTGGTAATTGAGGTCGAGGACAAAGGAAACACCGAGAAACTACCCGAGAATAATTTGGAAGTGTTGAAGCCGCGAGAAGCTGGCAAGACACACACCGACACACGTTGGTCTACCTGTCATCCAGGAAAGGACTGTTGGAGGTCCGAGGAAGGACCTGCCAGCTGCCTCTTCGTTTGGAGCGACCTGAAGAAGACATAAGTAGTTCTGGTCAACGTTCTTCTGACAGCAAGGAAACCCTGGTGAGGAGTGACCACCATATACAGCACCCTGCTACGTGGGAGGCGGTGGGAGACCAAGCAGAGTAATGTGGGGAGCGACAAGAATCTGGGGCCAGCTCTCAAGGAAACTCATCACGTCAGGTAAACTTCAGTAAAAAAGAAGTTAATACTTGTTGGAGCAGTGAGGTACCGCCTGTGGTCGTCAGTGAGGCCAGCAGTCATCGAATTCATCCATCGAGGGAACTGAACAAGGAGGTCTATCAAGAGACACCACTGTATTCACCTAGTTGTGTTTGCGGGGGTTGAGATTGCTCTTTCGGCCCGCTTCTCAACTGTCAATCAACTGTTTACTAACTACTTTTTTCCACACCACACACACACACACACACACCCCAGGAAGCAGCCCGTGACAGCTGACTAACTCCAGGTACCTATTTACTGATAGGTAATAGGGGCATTCAGGGTGATAGAAACTTTGCCCATTTGTTTCTGCCTCGTGCAGGAATCGAACCCGCGCCACAGAATTACGAGTCCTGCGCGCTATCCACCAGGCTACGAGGCCCCCCCTCCCCCTGCTGTGGTACATCTCAGACCATAGTTCACTGTGGAGAACTGTTAGAAGGATGAGAGGAAGTGATGAAGGTAAAACCAAGTTGAGCGTCAACCATCGGTTCCTGGACAGGCACACAGTAGTAAAATCTTGCAGATTAAAAGTTGAAGTTGATTAGAATTTGCAAAAAAGTGTCGTATATTTATTTGATAAACAGCTATAACAAGAAAGATTTCAAAATTATTGAACAAAATGGGAACTAAGGATAAATGCGCAGGAAACCAGTGGTAACACATGACAGGTTCCATAAATACAAGGTTTGCTGGCATTGGTAAATAACAAATATATTATGATTCAGAAGGGACAAGGAAGGGAGCTTAGGCATGCAAACAGATGCAGATGATTTATAAGTTGGAGGTAGAGAAGGTTGCTCCAGTACGAGAACATTGGCAGTCTCTGGAGTGAGGACAGCACCAGATTAAAGAACGAGAATATCAGACTCAGGATCGAAGACGGACGCGACTGCATGGTCAGGAACCAAACCCTTCTTTCCTTTTTGGAAGGAAGAGACCAAGGCAACCCATTTACCCTTCTGATCAAGAGAGTGGGGCATAAAGTGGAAAACGGCAGATGGCATCAGTGTAGCGCTCGATGTCAACAACAGTCTAATCCAGAGACGAATGTCTGGACCCACTGGGATGGTAGTGGACATTAGCAGCGACCATAAGGTAGGGGGAGGGCCAACAGGCAGAGAAGAGGATAAAGGTAGCGAGTGAAAATTATGTCTGGAAGAGCCCAAAACTGACAATCGATGGGCTGAAGAACAGGCACCAGAATCGTGCATAGATAACAAAGAGAGAAGGAAAGACAAGGAGAGCTGTGAAAATGGCCAGTAGGGTCAAAACGTGATCCATGCAGTAGGTTGTAGTCTACTGTAAAGTGAAGGCAACACCCATGAGGTGGACGACTTTAAAATGGTTGCAGAGCTGGAGAAATTCCCTACCGGGCAACGCAAGAATAAGAGAGGTCTTTGAGTAACTTAGACGTTGTAGTTGGTGCCTAATCTCAGAGATGGCGATGTTGTCCTCTTTCTTTAGGATGAGAATTAACTGACCTGCAATAGACTATGTCTCTTCTTTCAAATACCTTGGAGTCTATGTCCCTTGTACCTCAACTGCAGTCAATAAGGTACATCAACAATGTAGAGACAGACTCAAGGCTCTCAGAACTGTAGTGGGGTACAGCCCGAAATATGGTGTTAATATTAGAATAGCAAGAATGATGTATTTAGCGTATATATGGTCTTTGATAGACTATCATGCACCAGCTTTGGTCCTGCAAAATGGCAAAAGTATTGATAGACTTGAAAAAATGCAAAATGAAGCACTCAGAATTATACTTGGCTGTCCTATAACTACCAAAGTTCTCAACATGAGGAAAGAATTAAATATACTTAGCATTAGAGATAGAATATTTGAAATTAATCTTATGATGGGACTAAAGCTTCTGCGTGATAACAAAAACAACATTGTGTCAGTTGCTCTGTTAGAACACATACGAAATGGAACTAGCGAGTCTAAATGGATTCAAAGAACAGCCACTCATATTAAAATGATGGGACTGCATGATGTATATACAGATGAAAGAGTACAGCACTTCCTTCCACCCTGGCAGATAGTACCTTTTGACATCCTGACCCCTGCATACCCCACCAAGAAACTAATCACAAACAACCCTCATGCTCAGCTTGCTGCTAAATTAAGCACCATAGAACACATTCACAATATACAAGCTGAAAACAACATTGCACAGACCATATACACTGACGGATCACTCAATACAGCTACAGGAAGGGCAGGAAGTGCTGTTATTGCTCATCAGCCCGATGGCAGCACAATTGAAAGGAATATCCGAATTAGTAACTGGGCGTCCACTATGCAAGCCGAGTTGGTAGCGATACTGGTAGCACTCGAAATTATTGACAACACTGAAGTAGACAGCTTAATTATTTCTGACTCCCTTTCCTCACTACGAGCAATAAACAGTTTGCAATCAAGTAATAACGTGCTTGTCTTGGAAGCTAGACGTAGATATATAAGAATACTTAGCAAGAGGGTAAATATAAAAATGTTGTGGATTCCTTCTCACATTGGCCTGCAGGAACATGACAAAGTTGACGCCCTTGCTAAGGCTGCAGTAAATAAAGACAGTATTGAACGGAATCTTGAGTTATCAAATAGGTCCCTTAAAAATGTCATTAGACGAGAACTCCTGGATGAATTTGAAGAAAGTAGAACTGTGCAAACTGGAACTAGCAGGTCCATTGTTCATCACAATGAAATGTGTGAAGTAAAACATGTGTATGGGGCAAGTAACAAAGTCAGTAGACTAACAGATGTTGTCACAGCTCGTATAAGACTTGGCTACAAGTATCTCTGGCAGTTCGGCTTGTATAGGGATCTAGATGAAGTAAAGTGTAAAGTGTGTGGACAAAGACAGGGACACACACTCGAACACTATATCTTGGATTGTAGTAAAATTGAGCCATTTAGAGATAAATCTAAGCTCACTCTGTATGATATGGCAACCTATCTTATTACCATGGATAAATTACCTGAAATCCTTGCACTGTACCCACATTTCGCTTCCAGTAGATAAACGACATATGAGATTCAGAAACAAGTAGTGTACTGTGAGGACTAATAATAAACAGAAGCTCCCCTATGACTCTGTAATATCCCCATTGGTCAAACTATTATGTATTAGCGATAAGACCTACCATTAATGTATGATGACTTACTGTAAATATGTAGCTCTTGAAATAGCACTTACTCTGTAACTAGCTGACATTGTAACTATAGAGTGTGAATGATAGATGTAATTTTTAATGTAATAATCTAAGATGAGGTCTGATAAAGACCTTTTGTGCCCTCTGTAATGCTTTTGCGCTACCGCTCACAGGATGAGTATGGGGTGCACAATAAACTAGCCGCCTTCGGCGGCAACAATCATCAATGACCTGCAAGAAAACACAGATGAAAGAAAATGGCAAGTTGGATAACAAGATCCTTTCAAACAAGAAATGTCGCACCAGTGATGATACTTTTCAAAGCGTTAGTGCTCTCTAGTGTAGAATACTTTTGCACAATAACTGCCCCATTCAACGCTGGAGAAATTTCAGGCCTGGAGAGTATGCAGAGATCCTTTACTGTTAGAATCCAAACAATAAACCATGTAAACTACCGGGACCGACTCAAAAGCTTAAATCTGTATTCTCTAGAGTGCAGACGGGTGAGATACATAATAATTACACGTGAAAAATTTTAGAGGGGCTGGTCCCAACCTGCACACAGAAATAACACTACATGAGACCATAAGGTATGGCAGGATGGTGCAGAATACCCCCGTTGAAAAACAGAGTTGTAATACGTACTCTGAGAGAGAACTATCATATCTGAGGCCCGAGACTGTTCAACACGCTTCCAGTACACATAATGGGCATAATTGGCTGACCACTCACAATGTTCAAAAGAGAACTCGATATACACCTCAAACGGATACCTGATCAACCAGCCCGTCAGGCCGCAAGCAGTCATAGCCCAGGCCGCGGGGACCTTGACCTCCGCAAGGTAACCAGAAGGTATGGACCCACCTTGTAGTGAGCGCATGATGGTGAACACAGGGTGGGCACCACTGCAATTAAAGCAGCGAACCGATTAGGTCGCGAAAGTAAAAGTGACATGAAATGGTTGGACTGTGGGGCCATGGGCTACAGCCTACCAGTAGAAAATATCATTCACTCAAACTAAAGCCAAACGTTTTCGTCCACACTAGTGCATAGGAGCTCCCTCACATATGACTGGTATGAGCCAGTCTAGCATATGCTAGACTGGCCAACATAAGAACTGCCCTTAGAAACTTGTGTAAGGAATCGTTCAGGACCCTGTATACCACGTATGCCAGACCAATCCTGAAATATGCAGCTCCAGCCTGGAGTCCGTACCTAGTTAAACACAAGACAAAGTTAGAGAAGATTCAGCGGTATGCTACCAGGCTCGTCCTGGAACTGAGAGGTATGAGCTGCGAGGAAAGGCTAAAGGAGCTGAACCTCACGTCCCTGGAAAACAGAAGAGTAAGGGAAGACATGATAACCACCTACAAAATTCTCAGGGGAATTGACAGGGTGGACAAAAACAAACTCTTCAGCACGGGTGGGACACGAACAAGGGGACACAGGTGGAAACTTAGTACCCAGATCAGTCACAGAGATGTTAGAAAGAATTTTTTCAGTGTCAGAGGAGTTAATAAATGGCATGCACTAGGCAGTGATGTGGTGGAGGCTGACTCCATACAAAGTTTCAAATGTAGATATGATAGAGCCCAGTAGGCTCAGGAATCTGTTCACCAGTTGATTGACAGTTGAGAGGCGGGACCAAAGAGACAAAGCTCAACCCCCGCAAGCACAATTAGGTGAGTACAATGTCACTGCAACACAACTGAGAAGTAAGCTTTTCTGAAACCTTTATGTATAACATCGTAATCTTTAACTATGTTTACCATTTCAAGAGTGTATAAACGATAGTAACTCTGTAGACTTGATTATTCATATGTAAAGATGTGTTGGGAGTCACTTATTAAAACGTATTTTTAAGCATGTAAATAGGATTTCCATAAAATATAATTTTTTTTCCACAATAGACATTAACTGTGTGATGCCAACTTATGATCTACCATCATAAGTTGGCCATAGACTCACAACTCTTCCCAATTTCAGACAATGTCCACTCTAACGATTTATTGAGTATTCTTGGAAAAGGTTGACCAACGTCTTCCTTACCTTCATTTAGAATCCTGAAAATACTTTTATGACCATGCATTTGATAGTAATTTCGGTACTAGCTGTACTTAACTTCTTCCCCTAAAAAAAAATAACTCATAACGTTTTCAGAACTTCAATAATTGTTGCAAACTTTAGAAACATTATTCTTCTTCTGTAGTAATGGCGGGATAAAATACCTATTTAAAATGTCATTCAGTTATTCATCATTCTGCTACCCTCACTGTTCTCACTGGCCTGATCCTGATCTCTCTCTAACAACTGATACACCTGTAGAAATGTCTGGACTATGTTATCCCATGATATGTGAACTCCAAATTTACTTATTACTTTACTAATTATACTTTTAGATAGATTTTCAGATAATCTTCCTCTTTAAATGCTTATATGTGAGCAACATAATTTTCATAAATTTGAAAACTTTATTCACGTGTCATTCATTTAGTGTCAATATCATTAACCTCAGCATTTTAATTGTAATGATTTAGGAGCTATAAGCATAATTTCATTAGATGCTTTATGAAATCATAAAACATAGAAACTCAGCTGCGAGTGCAATATCGAATAAATTTTTATTGATCAGAAGAACTTGCCAGAAAGTTTCAGTTAAAAGATGATACTGGAAATTATTTGTTACGAGGTACTAATATAACTGATAATATATGATTAATGTAATCTGTATACTTGTTCATAATACTATCAATATTAGCCTAAAAATATATTTACAGCAAGCACGGGCCTGGGGGCGCTATGAGTTCCTAGGTGAAGGTTTACTATACTGGAGGAGCGTTTGCTAAGGACCAGGTGTCACGGGGAACGTCCCGTGAGAGTGGGCGTCCTGGCCCCAGGCACGGACTACACCTTCTCCGTGATGGCCTTCTTGCCCCTCCCGAACGGACGCGGGCTCAAAGTCCTGAAAGCTCACGCGCCTCCGCCAAGACTCAAGGCAGGTTCATCATGTCTGTGATAACAAAACAATTAAAGTTTTTTTCTTTCTTTCTAATCTCTTTCTTAGATATTCAAGATATTTCAGGTTAATTACTTCTTAATAAGAACGAAAAACGAAACGTTTAATATTTAATAGCCAATAATAGAATTTAAGTATATTCTCACCAAGACATTTTGGAGGGCATATTCCTA
>WNGS01167104.1:7877901-7917980 GCA_020271785.1 Procambarus virginalis | reverse complement strand
ACTCCAACTATCAAAAGTCGCTACAGAGCTAAAGTCACGAAGGACATGCAGGAGCCCATACTCGGACTCCGACCTGGTTACAAGTGCTGCTGGGGGGTAATAAACCAAATAGTTAAAGAGTGTGACATCTGTAGCAACAGAGGCAGAGACGCCACTATTGCTACTGAAGCCTTGCGCAAAAATCTCAACATTAATCCAACGACAGCAGCTGCAATAGATGAACATTCCCTCAGCCACTACAATGATTAGACAAGCCGTTAAAGAATGGGACTCACCAGGGAACATCTTCAATCCAACCACCAAGGATAAATATTGAACAAGACTAAAACAGTGCACTAAAAGAGAAGCGAAAAAAGAAACAAGAGAAAAAGGAGGAAATCCCACCTCTATTTAAAACTTTGACTCAAATATCAGAGGAACAAGGTTATCGCAAATAACCGAACTCAGTTACAGGCTCACCATAGACCGTGCTACTTGCACATTTCGTTCTGAGTAGCTAAATCTAAAAACAACAACAACAACAAAGAAGAAACGGTGGACTTGGCGTCTTACCTCAAGACAAGAACAAACACTCGGGGTGCTTCAAACTGAGGATAGCTTCCTAAAATTTGTAGGGTATACATGCGTGGGAGAAAGTAGGGTGGGCATCACCGCAGTGAGGCAGTGAGCCTGGGGAAGAAGAGCACTCCATCTTAGAATGACCACGTCCCTACACAGGGGCAAAGAGAGACACTGCACTTGTGCATTGAGGGGCACCATGCTCAGATTTCCAGCACTTACTGCAAAGTCTATGAGAGGAATGTACTCATGAACGAAGCATCTGGCACCAGCAAGAATTGTAGAAGGGCGGAAGGATCCTACTATCAAAAGTAGGGTATACAGAGAATGGGCAGAAACTGGCGTACATTTCAAAACAAGTCCCATAGTATTCAGACAATAAAGGAAATTAATAAAAAAAATTAAATTATTGATATCCATTTGTGTAATTGGTCATACTCCATATTTTGGTTTTATGTTGCAAGTAGTATTTAAGTAGATTTAAGGCAGAGGAGTTTTGCTGAGTTCCCAGCCATATTGGTGTGTTCATAAATGAACGTGTGGACGCTGCCGCTAAGGAAGCTATCCGCACTTGTCCCATCTCCAGTAAAGGTATTCCTTGTTCAGACTTTTACCCAGTTATTCATTTCTCCATCCTTGCCCGTTGGCAGGGTTGCTGGTCTTCTGTTACTGGAAACAAACTGCGTGCTCTTAAGATTAGTGTGTTCCTATGGCCTTCCTCCTGCCACCGTAACCGTCGGTGGGAAACGGTTCTGGCGAGGTTACGTATTGGCCACACACACATAACTCATGGGCATTTAATGGAGCGCCACCCCTGATCCTTATTGTCCTAATTGCATTGTCCCTCTTACAGTCGTGCATATCTTTGTTGAATGTCCTGACTTCAAGAACGAGCATGTCTTGCTTCCCGACGGTCCTTTGCAGTCACTTGTCCCTCGATAGAATTCTTGGTTAATTGGATACCTTTGATATCGTTCGCCTTATGCATTTTTGCTCTCATATTGGCATCCTTCGTGATATTTAGCGCCCTATGATTATTTCGCACATTTGATGGTGCTACATTGCCTTCCCGGCTTGATGCCTTCATTTGATAATTACTTACTTAACAACTGTTTTTCCCTTCATCAGTACCAAGAAAATGATTGGCTTAAAAAATGAAATTTAAAATATATATTAGAGCATGAATATTAAATATATTTAATGATTAATTCACTATTTCCATTAAATTCAATACTATTGGATTATTGCTATCAGTTTAATATAAGTTTGTAGACGGGCAATGAAAGTGTTATGAGTTGAAGCCATTACATATAGTACATTAAATTCGTACCCGCCAACAATTATACTATGATTATTGTAATGCACAAAGTCCCTAACTGGTGAGTTTCATAGCTAACCACTTATAGCTTTGCAAGTGTCTTTCACTATGGGTTTGTTTCACATAGACGAAAACACAACTCATTATAGCAAAACTAACTAGTTTTTATCAGTACTCATTTTTTATTCTCATCATGTTAGTGTTTTGGCAGCTCATTTATTTCCGATTTTAGTTTCAGATAACCGTGCAACATGGTATTATAAACATGTATGTCAACAGATGTCGCTTCATGCACCCAACTGCTGTTCTCAAAATTTTTAAAAGTCGATTTTGAAGCGACTTTCTCCTGTGTTGGAACACTGAAGGCAATACGATATTCCTCAAGGTTCAGCCATTAGTGAATAAATTTCCTCATATATGATTTTGCATATCAAGTTCGATACTGTTAATTTGAATTGCATAGATTTTGTTTTATATATTTAGTACTAGCAGTACCCGGCCACTCGTTGCTGTGGCTCAGCAACGCTCAACCCTCCATGTCCCTCAGTCCTCCCTCCAATTTCCCCCACAACCGTCTCCTCAGCCACCCAACCATTCCCTACTCCACCGTCCCCTCGTCCTACCCCACCATTACCCCCTCCTTTGTCCCCTCGTCCTCCCTACCGTCTTTTACTTCCGTCCCCTCGTCATCACCACCATTCCCTAATCCCTCGTCTTCCGATGCCTTGTCCGATGGTCTGATGTACCCATCAGAAAACTGAGAACATCAAATGATCTGATGTTCCCGTCACTGAAATATAAGAAAAACAGTTATGAAATGAAAATATGAAAAAATATAAAAATGAATTATACTCGCGAAATGAACGGTCTGGCAAACAAAACAGCTCAATTCCAATGCAATTCGCACAAAATAATTAAATCAAAATGAAAATAAATCAAAATCTATGAAAATTCAATTTATCTATGCAATCAGAAACATTGAAATGGAATTGTAACATATCTAGTATAGCATGTGTGTTGCTCTTACATGCAACAGATGGCGCTGCCTTTCAAGAAAAGCATAGTTTTACCTGTCAGAGGTGTGGCATCTATATTTATACTTACGAAATGAATGGTATGGTTGTGCACAGCTCAAGTCCATTACAATATCACACAAAATAATTCACAAAAAAATTAATCTATGCAAATAAAATTTATCAATGCACTCGGAAACATTAAAATGGAATTCGTGACATATTTAGTATAGCGTGCATGTTGCCATTATGTGCAACAGATGGCGCTGTTTTTCAAAAACGCATGTTTTTACCTGTCACAGGGGTGGCATCTATATAGTAGGTATATAAAAAGACGCGCCTATTCGAATGCAACGTCGTTTTAAAATTTCAAAGCAATCGGTGAAGAGCTTTCGGAGATTACATCGTGTGTTGCTCTTACGTCCAACAGATGGCGCTGTTTTTCAGAAAAAGCATGTTATTCCATGTCACAGGTGAAGCATGTGTATAGTAGACATATAAAAAGACGAGCCTATTCGAATACAACGTTTTGTCAAAATTTCAAAGCAATCAGTAAAGAGGTTTCGAAGATTTCCCTCACATGAAAAACACAGTTCTTCAGAAAAAGAATTTTTTTTTATCGTCACAGACGTGACATCTATATAGTATGTATATAGAAACCTGCTCGGATGCGAATGGAACGTTGTGTGAAAATTTCAAAGCAATCGGCAAAGAGCTTTCAGAAATTAGCGATTTTGAATAAACAAACATTTCCATTTTTATTTATATAGAATTCAAATTACTAAAAGAACTATGCCGTATTAAAATAAAAATATTAGGGGCTCTATTATGCATCTAAAACTATTAAAACACTTACTAAGTTTTTCACAAGAGTTAATTCTGCTGCAGGATACACAGAAGTGCTCATTAGGCGGAGGACAGGAGCACAATCCGTCTTCTTCACAACTAGCAACTTTAGGATCGGTGGGTGGGCGAAGTGGTAAAGAGGTGGTAGATGTTGGTGTGGTAGCAGGTTGTGGTGAGGTGCTTGGTGCAGGTGGTCGGGTGGTTGTTCGTTGTGTTGGCGTCACTGGAAATAATAATTAAATTATACAAACTAATTTTTTTATTCTCAATTGCCGGTCACAGTTGATCTCGTGTAGAGCTGTCATTGCTGGCCAACATATATTAATACTTGACCTGGTCTTTTGGAACCCCTTCACTCTTGGCAAACAATTGCAAGAATCTTTAAATCCGGAACAGAATCAGCACAAATAATGTGTGCATATGGAAAATAATAGTTCATTTATATTAGTAATAATTAAATGCATATTAGCACACATGAATTGCTCAGATTTTGGTCTTAATTACAGATAATCAGTTAAAACCAAATCTTCTGCCTCATATTGGTAGGCGTTAAATCTGTTCCATAATATTTTCTTGCACAATTTTTTTGTACAATGCAAGAACAAATTTCTGGATTAGATAAGACCCAAGATGATGGAGCTCGGCAAAGCATTTGTTACAATTGGGTGGCTCTATCACGAGTCAACTGGAGCTATCAGTAGTAGTAATTTACGCTCTTGGTTATAACAAAAATTAAACGTAACCGATGTTGCATTGAGTGGCTGAGGATTCAACAACTGACCTCCCGTCCTGCCAGACACCTGCTCGCTGGCGGCGCTCTCAGCCCGGAGTCCCCTCGGGAGTGACTTGATGGCTGTCACTGACAAGTTGTAGTCTGTGATGGGGGCCAGGTCGCCCACCCTCACAGATGTACCTCGGGTCACCTGGTCCTTCACGAACTCTCCTCCACGGTAGTATACCTTCACCAGGAACTCAACGTCTGTTACGTCGCTATCGTACTGTTAAATACAAAGACTGAAATAAGGACAATGACATCACGAAGTCAGTCTTCAGCTACGAATCTATTCGAATATTAGAGACTCATTACTTAAACCAGAGGTGGGGAATTACCGCCTGTTATGGTACTCAATGTGATCTTCGACAACAATTTAAATTAGTGAAACACTTTATCTGTAAGTATATTTCTGATATATTTGAATGTAAAGAGTACATAATGTAATGTGGGCCTTATGAAATCTGCACCAGTCATAAATGGCCTTTGAATGATGGATCTGGTTCCCCGCCTCTAATTCTAAACTCTAAATTCTAAGTCAGAGTGTGGACCAAAAGTTGATTACTGCAATAGTAAATTCAATCATTCCTGGGTCATCACTAGGCGCAAAACTGAAGAAAATCTACAACATGAATACAATCATTATACAAGAATCGGACAATTGTACTAACACTCGACACTACTAATCAGAACCAAGTACAAATCTTCCGACAATGATTTCAGGCATCGCGAAAATGTTACGGTGCAACACTGAAGGGCTTAAATCATTTTATTAGCATAACATAGGAATTAATCTAGATGCGATGAGATAAAAAGAAGGATTATATATTTCCTCACTGACATATCCCGGCCGTCCACACAGGTTTTATCTTAATATTTGACGGATAAGGAGTTTTGGAATGAGAATTGGATATGAACTTACAAAATGGTACAAAATTTTACAAAATCTCGAATTCTTTGTCCGTCAACATATAAGTTATTAACACAAAAGCTTCGTCTAACTCACTTGCCACTCCAAGTCGATGTATTGTAGAGAGGTTTCTGTAACCCTGAGGTTAGTAGGGGCGGGCAGCACGATGTCTGTAATACAACACACACCAACAACATGAAAATATGACATTATTTCTTCATATCCGGGTATAAATTACGATTTCCTAGTTGAGTTCGTTAGTCGGTGACAGGAAGAGGGTCAGGCTTATCGAGGTCACCCAAGACTAATAATTGATGACCAACAAATCCATAAGGGCCGTGACGAGGATTCGAACCTGCGTCCGGGAGCATCCCAGATGCTGCCTTAAACGACTGAGCTACGACATGGTTAAAAAGAATTGAAACCCAAGTTCTACTGAACTTACTGGATCCTGTAGCCTCTCCGAGACACAAACCAGGGTTTTACACATCTCCCCCATGCACTCGAGCTATGCCAATAGGCCGTTCTCCCTCCCGATTTGTTCATTTCATGCAACACGTTATTGTGATTTCTGTGTGTAGTAATAATTGATGACCTTTCCCAGCAGGCAACCAACCACGACAACCACTAGCTTAGGTCACGAGCAACTGTCAGCTAGGCGGGTCACGAGCAACTGTCAAGCGGGCCACGAGCAACTGTCAGCTAGGCGGGTCACGAACAACTGTCAGCTAGGCGGGTCACGATCAACTGTCAGGGCGGGTCACGAGCAACTGTCAGGGCGGGTCACGAACAACTGTCAGCTAGGCGGGTCACGAACAACTGTCAGTTAAGTGGGTCACGAACAACTGTCAGGACGGGTCACGAACAACTGTCAGCTAGGCGGGTCACGAACAACTGTCAGGGCGGGTCACGAACAACTGTCAGTTAGGCGGGTCACGAGCAACTGTCAGCTAGGCGGGTCACGAGCAACTGTCAGCTAGGCGGATCACGAGCAACTGTCAGCTAGGCGGGTCACGAACAACTGTCAGGGCGGGTCACGAACAACTGTCAGGGCGGGTCACGAACAACTGTCAGGGCGGGTCACGAACAACTGTCAGGGCGGGTCAGGAGCAACTGTCAGGGCGGGTCACGAACAACTGTCAGGGCGGGTCACGAACAACTGTCAGGGCGGGTCACGAACAACTGTCAGGGCGGGTCACGAACAACTGTCAGGGCGGGTCACGAACAACTGTCAGGGCGGGTCACGAACAACTGTCAGGGCGGGTCACGAACAACTGTCAGGGCGGGTCACGCACAACTGTCAGGGCGGGTCAGGAGCAACCGTCAACCGAAGATGTAGCTAGCAAGTAAAATCTTCGTCGTGTTACTTGTGATCTCTGATCTTTCCATAATGGAAATCTTTACACGATATTGAGTGGAACTGTGTGGTGCTCTGAGGTTGACTTTCTGCATGATCAACTTGGGAGGACGAAGCAACGTGCCTCCACACAGCCCTTCCTTATGAACAAAGACCCAAAGTCCATTTCATGCCAACCCGTCCTCACACTAGGCTGTTTAAAGTAGCGGCCGTCCTCTCCAGACGCATTCATCAATTTTAACATACTATGTATTAAAAACTGGTTTGTTCACATATAAAAATTAATATTATTATACATAAAAATTCGATGTATAGTTAGGCGTAGGTTAGGTTAGGTGTTTGGGTTTTGTTGGCGATTATTTGTATTTGAAGAACGAGGGTGAAGCATTTACAGAATTGTGGTTCGAACAGAGGAGATGAGCAAAACACTTGTTCCGGAAGTGTTCGGACGTCATCAGTTGTGAGTCGTGTGTAAACCGCTTTTCATTCATAAACAGGGGTTAGGCGGCTAGATTAACGAGCTTGGATCTTTGCATGCGAGAACGGGTTGGCCATGCACCTGCCAAACCTCCTTTTTATGAATGAAAAACGGTTTACACACGACTCACAACTGATTTCGTTCGAACACTTCCAAAACAAGTGATTCGCTGACGAATTTTGTTCGAACCACAAAGCTGTAAATGCTTCGCCCATGTAGTACAAATACAAATAAGTTCCAACAGAACCTAAACACCAAACCTTACCTAACCTATCATATGCCTATATATATACAATAAGCTAATATATTAATAATATCAATTTATATTTTAGAAAATTCCCATTTTGAATGAGCAGCATTTTAAAATTTATGAATGCGTCTGTGGGGTCGAACGCTGGATGTAATGGACTAGAGAAGAGGACGGGTTGTTGTTGCACACGACTCACAACTGATGATGTTCCAATAGTTTTCGAACAAGTGCTTCGCTGAAGATTTTTTTTCGAACCACAACGATGTAAATGCTTCACCCACGTAATCAGCCCGTCCTCCAAATAAAGACCCAAAAGTGATTCCATGCACCCGCCAAAACCTCCTGTTTATGAATGAAAACGGTTTACACACGACACAATTGAATTCGTTCGAACACTTCCAGAATAAGCGCTTCACTGATGAATTTTGTTCGAACCACTAGACAGTAAATGCTTCACCCACGTAGTACAAATACAAATAATCGCCAACAGAACCTGTACACCTAAACTAACCTAACCTATGCCTATATATGCACAATATGCTAATATATTATAATAAATTTATATTGGAGAAATTCCTGTTTTGAGTGAACAGTATGTTAAATTTATGAATGCGTCTGTGGGGTTGACCGCTGGATGTAATGGACTTGAATCGAGGACGGGTGTACGTACTACAATTACAAATAATTGCCAACAGACCCTAAATACGTAACCTAACCAATGCCTATATATGCACAATATGCTAATATATAATACTAATTTATATTTGAGAAAATTCCTGTTTTGAATGATCAGGATATTAAAATTCATGAATGCATCTTTGGGGTCAATCACTGGATGGATTGGTCTGAGGACGGATTGCTCCACAGGAGGAACTAAGGAAGATGGAAGCTTTAAGAAGTCCTCATCCGGTAGATTCAGGAAGACATTTGACTTATGGCACTGTCCATCTCTCATGAAAACAACCAATGTCTTCAACACCTCTGGAGGTTGAGTGCTGTATGGACGCAGCAGTTCACTCCAAAGGTAAGACGACTCGAGAAACTTAATAAGATTTAAAATTATATAGTTGTCAGTTTCACAGAACAGATGTGAAACCGGGCCTGGGCTTGGTCTCTTAGAGGCCGGTTTTTTTTTTTTTTTTAGAGAAAGAGAAAACAGGTTAAGGGTTTCCTATATGGGAGCGTATTTTCTTAAATTGTTAACAATGAAATTAATATTGATGCTGGTACAGGAAACTTCCCATTATTTGCATTAGCACCGTAGGAAATTATGTAGGAAGAGTTTGGAGTGATACTTTACCTAAACATGTTAAAAATTAACATGTTTAGGTAATAAGCAGAGGGGGAGTACACGGGCACGAAACGAAACACCCTTAAGGCAGCTGGCAAATTATAGATTTGAATATTTTGTTGTTATTGTTGTTAAAGATTCGCTACCTGGAACAAGAAGTTCCAAGTAACACGGGCTATGGTGAGCCCGTAGTTATTATTTTATTTGAATATGGAATGCATGGAACTATTATAATCTTAATATCATTAAAGGACATAAAATAGTTCACACAGGTAAAACATAATAGACGAGGAGGAGAGTAGCAATATGTCAAGAGAAAATATTAAATATGGTGTCAATAACGGAAGATAAACTAAGCAAACAAACTATTTTAAGAAATTAAATGTAAGTAATGATTGCCTAGCAGTAGCAGTTGCACACAGGCCACCAGGCAAGGGCTTCTAAGTGACTTCAATTTTTGTAGAATAGTTTGGACTAATATAACAAAGAATATTGATGGGACATATTTTTAGGAATTAATTAGTAATTGCTTTCTTAAAAATATAATGTGGAACCAACATGGAAACAAATATAAAACATCGAAATAGATAATGAGCTTGGAAACTGTGATCAAAAGACAGTCAGATTAAACAGCATGAAAAGTTGTATGAGAGAACCGTTATGGTGCCGAACTATCACCTGGTTGAGTCATAAATACTCATACTCCGCCCAAGTAAAACAGAAACAAGCAACACTTAGTGGGTCAGCCAGAGGCTTAGGGCCCGTGCAGGAATATCCCTGAAAAAAAACTGGTAGTTGGGCTGTCCTTGGGATGTGACCGGGTATAGCGTTGGGTGACATCGCCGGGTAACATCGAACTTCACCTCATCCTACTTGGTAATATATTCTATAGTTTCAGCTAACTTGTATCCATATCCTCTATTTCTGAATATGATGTGAGTGTAAGTTACAGAATATATAACCAAGAAAGACGACATAAAATCAGTCTTTGTATCATGAGTCTGATGTCTTTGGTTCTCATTTTAACGGCCATTGCTTTGGTTTTATTGATGTTTATTTTCACTGCTGTGCGTTCCGCTTCCAAGCTAATGTCTAGGCATTTATCTGCATGATTTTTAGTGTCTTTCCTTTTGATGATGATCACAAAATTGTCTACATAGTTAAGCAGTTTGGCTCTTAGAACTTGAGGTTTATGAATTGTTCCATGAGAAACTAAGTGGGTTACCTCTTTTCAATACCTAGGAGTCATAATAGACAGCCAGTTCAAATTCACTCAAGAAATTTAATATCTTCGGCAACGTTGTAAAGCCAGAAACTCAGCTTTGCGCTCCTTGACAAGTCTTAGAGATTATACATATCAACCAGTACTCAAAAGGTACTACGTTCAAGCAGTTAAGTCACTTATTGACTATGCTACTCCTGCTCTTATATGCCTCAATGATAACCAATGATAGAAACTCGAAGTGTCACAAAATGATGCCCTCAAAACAATGCTTGGAACACCTAGGTTGATGCAGCGAGGGAATCTACAAATGGAAACCAACTTACCAGTCTTAGAGAACAGGATCAAACAGAGAATAGCCACTATTACAGCAAAACTTGTTGGAACCACCGCCAGACTGTCAGTCAAAGATAGTACACACAGATCGCTTCAGTGAAACCTTCCATATAGAACAAGTGCATGGACGGATAATCTGGTCAAGATTCTAGGGAAAGTGGACTTGAAATGAATCATTAGAAACAAAAGAGAAGATAGGCCATATCAACACATTCGGCAGCCTCTTCCATGGAAAGAATCGAGTCTAAAGATAATCACTATAGTATTACCAGTTAAAAATTCAGCAAGTGACTCACAGAGGCACGAAGCAATCATAGAACAATAAATGAAAAGCATCTCAAGACCAATAACCACTCACATATTCAAAGATAGATCATTTGATCAAGAAAGAGAGAATGCTGGAGCAGCGATTTACACAATCGACCATGAAGCTTACTGGAGCATGAATAATGCGTGCTCAACATTGCAAACAGAGTATTATGCCCTGAAGGAAGCCATAAATTATGCAACTGAGAACAATTTTCATGTTGCATCTTTCATACCAACTCTAAATCTTCGCTTCAGGCATTGTTATCCAGCCAGCTGCGAGATAATATAAAACTCACCACTGAAATTCTATATATAGGAAAAGAAGCACACAATCTAGGGCTGTCAATCACCCGAAATTGGATACCAAGTCACATTTTCACAGTTGGTAATGAAAAGCCAGACTCACTAGCAAAAACTGCCACTGCTTTAACTGTTGTACAGGTAAAAATACCTCCAAGTTTCTTACAGACTAAGGAGCAAATCAAGAAGAAAATACCCCCAACTATCAAAAATCGCCATAACCAAAGTAACGGAAGGCAGACCCACTGCGGTGTGGTACGAACAAGCCACTATTTACTACTCTTTCAAGCCTTGCAAAAAAAATATCCAGAGACATTGCAATAACTATACATAGACTAAGACTTGGCTACAAGTGCCGCTGGGAGGTAATAAACCTAACAGAGAGTCATATCTGTGAAACAGATACAGAAGTGCCACAATTGCATTACTTACTGAAATATGAAGCAACAGAAGCCCTGCGCATCAAACTCAACATTCAACCGAGAAGAGCAACTTCATTAAATTCAAAATCCACAGCGATTGCAATGGTTAAAAAACAGCTGAAAGGGACACACTAGTGAACACTGTACATCTGTATCCGCCACCAAGATAATGTTAATAAAACACAAGACTACAACCAGTGCAAAACCAAGGAAAGTCTACCTTCATTTGAAACTTTGATGTCACATATCACCGAATAGCCGAACTCCAAACTGACTAAGGCCTTAGAGCTTTCAGCTCAGAGGCAAGAGATATGTGATGAACAAGACGACCTAGAGTCAAAGATGGCTGTTCACAAGGTGATTCCATAGAGCAACAATGATGGACATGGAGCGACATGCTTCCTAGTAAAACTCATATCACAAGTCTTAGTAGTTGAGAACTTGGAAACATAACTAGAAGCAATGGACTATTTGCAATCGATCACAGTTTGGAGTCAGTGCTGTATAGGGAGAAACCGTCGCAGTAACAGCAGATCTTGAGCTCGTCCACATAAAGCACCGAGAACACTCAGAATGGAAGAGAGGAGCGGAGATCAGTAAAGTCAACCAGAAAAGGAGTTTTGCTTAAACACTGCCTTAGGGAATGTCTTCAAATGAGTCGGTATGAATGATGACATCATGTAAATTATTCTCAATTGTATAGTTTATGGCCTCCTTCAAGGCATATAATTATGTTTGCAATGTTGAGCACTCACTATTCATGCTCCAGCAAGTTTCATGGTTGTAAGTGTAAACTGCTGCCCCAGCAGAACCTCTTTCTTGATCAACTGATCCATCTGTGAAGATGTGAGTCGTTGTAGGTCTTGAGATGGGTTCCATTTGTTGTTCTATGACTGCTTTGAGCCTTTGCGAGTCACGTGCTGATTTTTTAACTGGTAATCCTTCAGTGATTATCTTTAGACTCGATTCTTCCCATGGAGGAGGCTGCCGAAAGTGTTAATAATATGGTCTATCTTCACCTTTGTTTTTAATGGTTCATTTCAAGTCCACTTTCTCTAGAATCTTCACCAGATTATCCGTCCATGCACTTGTTCTATAATGAAGGTTTCTCTGAAGCGATCTGTGTATGCTATCTTTGACTGACAGTCTGGCGGTGGTTCCAACAAGTTTGCTGTTATGGTCGCTATACTTTGTTTGATCCGGTTTTCTGAGGCTTGTAAGTTGGTTTCCATTCTAAGATTCTCTCGACGCGTCCAAATAGGTGCTCCCAGCATTGTTCTGAGAGCATCATTTTGAGACACTTCCAGTTTCTCCCATTTTTATCACTGAGGGATGTAAGAGCAGGATCAGCATAATCAAAGTGTGACCTAGCTGCTCGAACATAGTACATTTTGAGCACTGGTAGAGATGCACCATCTTTAAGACTTGTCAGGGAGCGCAAAGCTGAGTTTCTGGCTTTTCAACATTGCCGAAGATATTCAATTTCGCGAGTGAATTTGAACTGGCTGTCTATTATAACGCCTAGGTATTGAAAAGAGGTAACACACTCAATTTCATGCCCTTTTATTGCGAGTCTGATGTCTTGAGTTCTCATTTTAACAGCCATTGCTTTTGTTTTATTGGTGTTTATTTTCACTGCTATGCATTCCGCTTCTCTGCTGATATTATCTAGGTTTTTTGTGCGTGGTTCCTGGCGCCTTTGTCATTGATGATGACCACAAAGTCGTCTGCATAGTTAAGCAGTTTGGATTTTGGTAACTTCAGCTTCATAAATGGTTCCATTAGACAGTTGAAGAGGAAAAGGCTTAGTATTCTTCCCTGTGGAGTTCCATGAAAGAGGAACAGATTGAAAGGAAAGAGGAAAACATGCGAGGTGACATGAATCACCGCATTCAAATTCAAAATAAAGAAGGATGAAGAGACCTGTTCCCGTACAAGACAGCACATATATGACTTATTACTTATAGTCGCTATTTTACTTTTAAATAAGTAAATATGTGACATATGTCAAGACATATTTTTTTCAAGGCACTAACTTTTTTTCTCAGTTTTATTAAACAATAGAGATTTTATATAAAATTTGACAATATCCTGAGTTACTTTACAATATATTTATATATTTTAGTTTTGTTTTATTATTTTTATAAAACTGTAATATCAATATAGGTATAGGTTCGGTACTAATTGTAATATCTTAACATACTAAAAAGTTAGGTTAGGTTAGGTTGTGGTTTTCTATTCAGCTCCTCAAGGTAAACTCAAATATTCACAATAAATTAGAATGACACATATGCACTTATTCATAAGCAGGATAATATTGACTATAAGCAAGTGCGAGAACGGGTTGAAAGACGACATAAGGTTCTAGGAAACGGCCTTTGAGGGTACTAAGAACATTGCCCAGAGGCTGTGTTAACATTTAAGATCAACTAAAAGGAGAACAGACTACTAAAAATTATTAAAGACGCTTAAGATCAACGAGAGAGATGGAAAGATGCAGATGAAGAGATCGTTCACCACATATGAATATATTCAAGAGCGACAGTGGAGTGTTTGTTGCTGCGATGCCATCTCTCAAACACATTTCTGCCTGTCAAGAGTCATTCTCATCAACCATTAATCATGTAAGACAGCCAAAGGGTTATTTTGGTTATTTGATAGAAGGCAGAATACCTACTTATAGATTTTTTCAATTTATTCGAATTCAAGGGTGAGATTTGGGCGGCTAGATTTTTAACATGGCGGGAGCAGGTGACGTCGGTTGAGACAAGATTTTAGTACCCGAAAATGCAGGCAGGACTCCAGATATCTCAATAATAATGATGATGGAACATTCTAACACAATCATTAGAACAGGCCTAATTAAAAAATAAGGTGGGGATGGGTTAATTGTTCTGGCAGGTTTTACATGCCCAGCTTCCCTGCTTTTGTTGCTTGCATCACTACCAGACACGTTTAGCTCAAGACGTCATTCCATCACACACACTGCTTCTTGCTTCCCAACCTTTCTGACGTGCACTTGCTGTTACTTCTGGCAAACCTCTTCACTCTTCACTTGTGCGTTCATTATGTTCCTTCCTGTGGTGTTCACTTACTTCGCCACAGCACCTACGCACTCATTTTTTATCAGAGACACTGCTAAAGGTGACCGAGTGATATAGGCTACATATTTGCAGCCAGCTTGAGGTTCCCATTTTTATGAGGCTACCCGCAAGTTGTATTCATATTGCAGTTAGAACAAGAGGTATGCACCGAAAAATGTGGAGACTGACGTGACCCCACACAAGAATTAGGGCATCACCCAACTCCTCACATAGTAATTAGATGTCCCTGCCCTTCAGGTAACCACACATCATAATGTCTGTAATAATGATTCTGGTACACTGTAGCTTACACAATGGCTCAACGCACTTTTTCACTATCACGGTAATGACTGTTACTGTCACTGATTTTCTTTGACACTGCACTGCCTCACTGTCACTGTCTCAGAGTGGCAGGCGACCACACACGCACTGCACTCCTGACTGCCTCTTGCAATTACTCGGCATACTCGGGTAATTATATTAGCCTGAATCGGGCAATTATATGAGGCTGACTGACAATTATATGAGCCTGAATCTGTCAATTATATTAGCCTTACTTTAGTAATCATGTTAACCTGACTCTGCACTTGGGAGCAAGTAACAAGCTGCCGAGCACGCATCGTACCCTCTCACTGTATTATTTGCACTGGTCAGTCTCTCGGGTAGCAGGGCGGCAACTTGGAATTCAATACACGCTAACCTCAAGCGATCCAAACTCCTATAGTCTAGAATTATCCTTAAACACCATAGGGTTCCATGGAGGCAGGGTGTCCAGCAGTTGCAAACAAACTGATTGCTCTGTTCATCTGAGTCCTTGATACGACGGTCCCCGACCCACAACGGTTTCCTTGTTGCACTCCAACGCCGCAACTTGTGGAATTCGACGAAAAATCTTCTCCCAAAAGAATAACAGGTAACTTCTAGTGTTCATCTGGCGTCTACTTACTGCTAGTTATGGTATACATTCGAAAATTCACTAAGATCCTGGAGGTGATCTTGACATAACCTCCCACTACTAGTTCTCGGGCAACAGTAGCGACCTGTGGGCTAGTGAGACGTGACTCAGGTCTCTCTCATTCTTCACCTGACGTCGAGTCACTCTTTGGTTGGCAGATTCATGCCAAATACAGCTTATCATAGGTCAATCATTCATCTAGGGAATTGGAACCCTGCCTGGATTTTTGGATGCCAAAATCTTGCCTCAAACGACGACACCTGCTGCTGCCACACACAAAAAAAACAGCCAATCTCTTCCCCCTTGATTTCGAAAAAGTCAACATTTAAAATGTAGTCATTCTGCCTCTTTTGAAACTCAACCAAAGTAATCCTTTGGCCGCCATACATGATTAAGAGTTTGAGAGTATGATCCATGAAAGGCGGAAGAGGAGTATTAAGAGATGGCACCAGAACAATGTTCAGTTTAAAAAAAATGGAAGAAAGGGAACATTGTTCTGGAATAAATGAGCAGTAGAGCTAATAACGTCGGTAAAAAGATTAGAGGGATAATAAAAAAGCCAAATTGCAAAAGTGAACAGAAAGAGTGCGAAGCTTCACCTCCTTGATACATACAGAAAATGGTGAAAGCAAGAACGAAGAGAGGAGATACAAAATAAAGACAGCCTTAAAGTAAGTGTGTGTGTGCATCAAGAACAAAATCGGAAATTCAGTTATCAGCATAAGTAAATTTAGTAAAGATGAATGGCCGGAAAGTGGCAAGATAGAGAGTATAGTGTTACATGTACCGGCAAGATACGCTCCTCCCATCTAATAAGAGTCATTCTCCAACTTGTATTTAGACTAGAAGCCCCCGAAGTCTTGTTTGGTTACACTTATGAGGAGCCAAGAAGCCAGGATTTTATGTGGTTTCCGTTACAAGTTGGGTAGAGGGAAAGACGAAGCCTTGCCTGAGAAGACTAGATGGCTGACCCACCCAGATCCAGCAAAGGTCAGTTCCGCCGAAAGGAAACTACATGTTAGGACATTTAGTCTCCCGGATGTAGAGATGGTGATTGGCTGGGCGTGAAGGTGTGACTATTGGCAGAGCGCCCTAACGTGACGTGACGTAGCTACCTACAGCGGGAACGTGGTTGCTGCCCCAGGTGTCACTACGTTCTGGGTCATCGAAAAACGAGTCGCACAGCTCGTCATTCCAGCGAGAGTGGAGTGGGTCTGACCAGCGAGGTGGACGTCTAGACTGCTGGTAATTGAGGTCGAGGACAAAGGAAACACCGAGAAACTACCCGAGAATAATTTGGAAGTGTTGAAGCCGCGAGAAGCTGGCAAGACACACACCGACACACGTTGGTCTACCTGTCATCCAGGAAAGGACTGTTGGGAGGTCCGAGGAAGGACCTGCCAGCTGCCTCTTCGTTTGGAGCGACCTGAAGAAGACATAAGTAGTTCTGGTCAACGTTCTTCTGACAGCAAGGAAACCCTGGTGAGGAGTGACCACCATATACAGCACCCTGCTACGTGGGAGGCGGTGGGAGACCAAGCAGAGTAATGTGGGGAGCGACAAGAATCTGGGGCCAGCTCTCAAGGAAACTCATCACGTCAGGTAAACTTCAGTAAAAAAGAAGTTAATACTTGTTGGAGCAGTGAGGTACCGCCTGTGGTCATCAGTGAGGCCAGCAGTCATCGAATTCATCCATCGAGGGAACTGAACAAGGAGGTCTATCAAGAGACACCACTGTATTCACCTAGTTGTGTTTGCGGGGGTTGAGATTTGCTCTTTCGGCCCGCCTCTCAACTGTCAATCAACTGTTTACTAACTACATTTTTTCCACACCACACACACACACACACACCAGGAAGCAGCCCGTGACAGCTGACTAACTCCAGGTACCTATTTACTGATAGGTAATAGGGGCATTCAGGGTGATAGAAACTTTGCCCATTTGTTTCTGCCTCGTGCAGGAATCGAACCCGCGCCACAGAATTGCGAGTCCTGCGCGCTATCCACCAGGCTACCAGGCCCCCCCCCCTGCTGTGGTACATCTCAGACCATAGTTCACTGTGGAGAACTGTTAGAAGGATGAGAGGAAGTGATGAAGGTAAAACCAAGTTGAGCGTCAACCATCGGTTCCTGGACAGGCACACAGTAGTAAAATCTTGCAGATTAAAAGTTGAAGTTGATTAGAATTTACAAAAAAGTGTCGTATATTTATTTGATAAACAGCTATAACAAGAAAGATTTAAAAATTATTGAACGAAAATGGGAACTAAGGATAAATGCGCAGGAAACCAGTGGTAACACATGACAGGTTCCATAAATTCAAGGTTTGCTGACATTGGTAAATAACAAATATATTATGATTCAGAAGGGACAAGGAAGGGAGCTTAGGCATGCAAACAGATGCAGATGATTTATAAGTTGGAGGTAGAGAAGGTTGCTCCAGTACGAGAACATTGGCAGTCTCTGGAGTGAGGACAGCACCAGATTAAAGAACGAGAATATCAGACTCAGGATCGAAGACGGACGCGACTGCATGGTCAGGAACAAAACCCTTCTTTCCTTTTTGGAAGGAAGAGACCAAGGATACCCATTTACCCTTCTGATCAAGAGAGTGGGGCATAAAGTGGAATGCGGCAGATGGCCTCAGTGTAGCGCTCTATGTCAACAACAGTCTCATCCAGAGACGAATGGCTGGGCCCACTGGGATGGTAGTGGACATTAGCAGCGACCATAAGGTAGGGGGAGGGCCAACAGGCAGAGAAGAGGATGAAGGTAGCGAGTGAAAATTATGTCTGGAAGAGCCCAAAACTGACAATCGATGGGCTGAAGAACAGGAACCCGGATCGTGCATAGATAACAAAGAGAGAAGGAAAGACAAGGAGAGCTGTGAAAATGGCCAGTAGGGTCAAAATATGGTCCATGTAGTAGGTTGTAGTCTACTGTAAAATGAAGGCAACACCCATGAGGTGGACGACTTTAAAATGGTTGCAGAGCTGGAAAAATTCCCTACCGGGCAATGCAAGCATAAGAGAGATCTTTGAGTAACCTTAGACGTTGTAGATGGTGCCTAATCTCAGAGATGGCGATGATGTCCTTTTTCTTTAGGATGAGAATTAACTGACCTGCAAGAAAGCACAGATGAAAGAAAAATGGCAAGTTGGATAACAAGATCCTTTCAAACAAGAGATGTCGCACCAGTGATAATACTTTTCAAAGCGTTAGTGCTCTCTAGTGTAGAATACTTTTGCACAATAACTGCCCCATTCAACGCTGGAGAAATTCCAGGCCTGGAGAGTATGCAGAGATCATTTACTGTTAGAATCCAAACAATAAACCATGTAAACTACCGGGACCGACTCAAAAGCTTAAATCTGTACTCTCTAGAGTGCAGACGGGTGAGATACATAATAATTTACACGTGAAAAATTTTAGAGGGGCTGGTCCCAAACCTGCACACAGAAATAACACTACATGAGACCATAAGGTATGGCAGGATGGTGCAGAATACCCCCGTTGAAAAACAGAGTTGTAATACGTACTCTGAGAGAGAACTATCAATATCTGAGGCCCGAGACTGTTCAACGCGCTTCCAGTACACATAATGGGCATAATTGGCTGACCACTCACAGTGTTCAAGAGAGAACTCGATATACACCTCAAACGGATACCTGATCAACCAGGCCGTCAGGCCGCAAGCAGCCACGTCCAACAGCCTGGTTGACCATTCTAGCAACCAGGAGGCCTGGTCATAGCCCGGGCCGCGGGGACCTTGACCTCCGGAAGGTAACCAGAGGTATGGACCCACCTTGTAGTGAGCGCATGATGGTGAACACAGGGTGAGCACCACTGCAGTTAAAGCAGCAAACCAATTAGGTCACAAAGTAAAAGTGACATGAAATGGTTGGACTCTGGGGCCATGGGCTACAGGCTACCAGTAGAAAATATCATTCACTCAAACTAAAGCTAAATGTTTTCGTCCACACTAGTGCATAGGAGCTCCCTCACATATGACTGGTATGAGCCAGTCTAGCATATGCTAGGCTGGCCAACATAAGAAATGCCCTTAGAAACTGTGTAAGGAATCGTTCAGGACCCTTGTATACCACTTATGCCAGACCAATCCTGATATGTGCAGCTCCAGCCTGGAGTCCGTACCTAGTTAAACACAAGACAAAGTTAGAGAAGATTCAGCGGTATGCCACCAGGCTCGTCCCGGAACTGAGAGGTATGAGCTGCGAGGAAAGGCTAAAGGAGCTGAACCTCACGTCCCTGGAAACAGAAGAGTAAAGGGAGACATGATAACCACCTACAAAATTCTCAGGGGAATTGACAGGGTGGACAAAAACAAACTCTCAGCACGGGTGGAACAGGAACAAGGGGACACAGGTGGAAACTTAGTACCCAGATCAGCCACAGAGATGTTAGAAAGAATTTTTCAGTGTCAGAGGAGTTAATAAATGGAATGCACTAGGCAGTGATGTGGTGGAGGCTGACTCCATACACAGTTTCAAATGTAGATATGATAGAGCCAGTAGGCTTAGGAATCTGTTCACCAGTTGATTGACAGTTGAGAGGCGGGACCAAAGAGACAAAGCTCAACCCCGCAAGCACAATTAGGTGAGTACAATGTCACTGCAACACAACTGAGAAGTAAGCGTTTCTGAAATCTTTATGTATAACATCGTATCTTTAACGATATCTACCATTTCAAGAGTNGCTTTTCGAATTTGTATAGGAGCCTTTTATGTGATCCTATGTCGAACGCAATCTATAATATAGAAAAACTGAATGTATTAGTGTAACTTTTATTGAGTTGGTGCACACACTCGGACGGGAGCGCTTCTATTAGCGTTGTTCATGTGGGATATTCAGTCCACCTGGAAGCTGCTGCGAAAATGTATCGCTGCTCAAATTCTAATAAGACAAAACTATTTATCTTCTAAATATTTCTTATTTTTAGAAATTCAACAATTTAAAAATATAACTACACTTGATTTTTAAGAAAGCACTAATTCTGGCCAATAAACTAAGATAATTTGTAAATAGAAAACCCATGTTTGATAATCACCTGCATATTAGAATATTTCCTACTATTAAAAAGACTTTGCTGTATCATTATATTTTGATTTTAAATATATTTTCATGCATTTAGAATTGGAGAACAATTTTAAATCTACAGTGTAAATGTGTGGATATGATAATAATGATATAGCGGTAAACTTACCCATTGCTCCGTACTATTCCTTCAACATTCCTGAAAAGTACGACAAAGGCAGTTATTGTTTGTAATAGTGATGTCTTATTTTATCGTAAAAATAATTTCAGTGCAACATAAAGTAAATTTTAGTGGGATTTTGAGTTGTAGCAGAATAGGCCTACATAGAACATACTTAATATATGAACAATATCACAAGTAAAAAAAAAATTATCATGCATTTCTAGTCGAGATAAAATAGAATTGGTATCAGAGAGCACAAAGTTGTAACAACCAGTATTTTCTGAAAAGTAAGTAAGTAATTATCAAAAGAAGGCACCAAACCCGGAGGCTATGTAACACCATCATATGTGCAGAATAATTAGAGGGCGCTAAATATCATCAAGGATTCCAATACGAGAACAGAAACACATAAGGCGAACGATATCAAAAGTATCCGATTCACCAAGAATTCTGCCGAGGGACAAGCGACCGTGACGGACGGTCGGAAAACAAGACACGCTCGTCATGGACGTGAGAACATTCAACATAGATATTCACGACCGTAAGAGGGACAATTAAATTTGTACAATAAGGAGCAGGGCGGCGCTCCATTAAGTGACTGCGAGTTAAGCTTGTATGGCCAATACGCAACCTTGCCAGAGCCGTTTCAAATCGCCGGTTATGGTGGCAGGAGGACGGCCATGAGGACACACTACTCTTTAGAGTAAAGTTTGTTACCAGTAACGTAAGACCAACAATCCCGCCAATGGGTAAGGATGGAGGAATGAATAACTGGGTAAAAGTCGGAATAAGGAATACCTTTACAGGAGATGGGACAAGAGCGGACAGCTTCCCTAACGGCAGCATCCACACACTCATTTAAAGAGACACCAATATGGCTGGGAACCCAGCAAAACTCAACTGACTTAAATTTACTGGAAAAAGAAACAGCCAATGCTGAATCTCGACAACCACTGGATGGACCGGATTAAAGGACCCGGAGCCATGAGGGCACTACGAGAGTCAACGACAACTACAAAGGAAGACTGACAACGAGAAAGCAGGAGACGAAGAGCATTGAGAATAGCATAAAGTTCCGCTGTGAAGATGCTAGTCTCCGGAGGTAGGCGACACATATAAGTGTTGTCAGGAAAAACAACAGAGTAGGCTACACTGTCTGCAGACTTAGACCCATCAATGAAGATGGAAACGGAGTGGGATGTCGAAGAAAAGTGCTCAAGGAAAAGGTGTTTCAGAACCGTAGGAGGGTAAAAGCTTTAGAGATGCGGGCTAAAGATGAACAAAACTTCGGAAGGGGGACTCTCCACAGGAGCAAGGAAGGAACAACACGAAGAGATACATTAGAAATATGAACTGAAAGAGAATCCTGTAAGCAGACCCGACAGAAAGAGGGAGGTGGTGAAGAGGAACAGTAACCGCAGAAGGGGTAAAAGTTAAAGCACGACAGAGGCGAGAGGAAGGATGTTGCAAGGACCGCGCAGGATAGCAAAGACAGTTGCGATCACGGCGGTCCTGAAGAGATAGGAAGCCAGTGTCAACATACAAGCTGAGGACAGGAGTCGAACGAAAGGTACCAGAGCTAAGGCGCAACCCAGTAAGGTGCAAAGCATCAAGATGGCGAAGAGTAGAAGGAGAAGCAGACGAGTAAGCAGGACACCCATAATCGAGCTTAGACAGGATGAGAAAGGGATGTAAAGCGAGGAGAGTGCACCTATCCGCTCCCCAAGAAGTATGCGACAAAACTTTAAGGAGGGTAAGGGTCTGAGAGCATTCAACATGCAGGTAAGAGATATGGGCTGACCAAGACAAACGAGTGTCAAAGATTAACCCCAAAAGCTTAGTGGAATCCTTTTACACAAGAGGTTGACCATAAAGCGACAAAGAGGAATGAAGAACGACACGCTTCCAAGTAAACGTCATGGCACAAGTCTTAGATGAAGAGAACCGGAAGCCATGATCGGTTGCCCAAGATGACACGGCATCAATCGCAAGTTGAAGCCGCCGTTGAAGGAGAGGCGAATCATCACCCCGACAGCAAAGGGTAAGATCGTCAACATAGAGAGCGGAGAAGACGCCAGAAGGAAGAGAGGAAAGAAGACCATTGAGGGCAACCAGAAAAATAGTACTCAGAACACTACCTTGGGGCACACCCTCGTATTGCTGAAAAAAGGCAAAGAGCGTGATACCAAGTCTCACTCGAAAGGATTGACGAGAGAGGAAGCTTTGGCGAAAGAGAGGGAGATTACCACGAAGGCCAAAAGAATGAAGTTGGGACAGAATATGATATCGCCAAGTGATGTCGAAAGCCTTTTCGAGGTCAAAAAAGACGGCAACAACGGAGGTCTTCGCAGCAAAAGCATTACGATATATAGACCTCGAAGTTCACCAGAACATCTGTTGTGCTTCGGCATTTGCGAAATCATATGGAGAAGGGGAGAGGTGGTGATAGTGTTATAAGAACCACAGCAGACGAACGTTAACCATACTCTCAAAGAGTTTGCAGACACAACTCGTGAGGGCAATAGGGCGAAAGTCCTTAGGGATGTTTGACGAGACCCTGGTTTCCAAACAGGGAGGACAACGGCATCGAGCCAGTCCTCAGGGACTGACGACGACTCCCAGATCCGATTATATAGACTCAGTAAATACTGAGACGTGCACGGAGAGAGATGGCGAAGCATCTCATAATGAATGCCATCGGAGCCCGCTGCAGTAGAACCGCAGAGGGCCAGGGCAGACTGAAATTCAGAGAGAGAGAAGGGATCATTATAGGAAAGCCTGAGAAGCAGAAATCTAAAGGGCGGGATTTAAGGACAGGTTTATGAAGAAGGAAAGATTGAGGAAGATGAAAACCAGAGCTAACAGAAGAAAAGTGGGAACCCAGTTCCGTCTCAACCTGGAACGGGTTTTGCCACAAGAGAACCACAGAGGTGAAGGACCGGCGAGACATCGAGAATGAACTTACCCGCTATCTTGCGGATACACTTCCGGATCTGTGGCAGAGGAGTTTCAGACGTAATAGTGGAAACACAAGACTTCCAACATTCATGCTTAGCTGTACAGATGGCCCTATGGGCCACCTCATTCACCTTCCAAAACAAACAAAAGAATCAGACGTCTGCCGGCAGTGGTGTCTCCTCCAGGCTGCACGCTTACAGCGGATAACCCGAGTACAGTCCACATTCCACTATGGAACGCACTTCCATGGTCCCCGAGACGAAGAACGAGGAATAGAGCGGAGGGCAGTGTCGAAGATGGTGTCATGAAAAAGGAGAAGGGCACAAAGGAGAGGCAGAAGGGGAGAGGTCAGAGAGAGCAGCATGGAGGGTAAATAGGGTCCATTCTGCTGTAGCAAACTGCCACCTAGGGAAGGAGAGGGGAAAGTAGGTGAAAAGTGAAAAAGGTAACAAGGGTGGGGAAATAGTGACTGCCATGGAGGTCATCTAGAACTCGCCACACGAAATCCAAGTAAAGAGACGACGAGAAGAGAGAAAGATCAAGACAGGAAAGGGTGTGAGTCCTAGAGTTCAAATGAGTGGGCTCACCAGAACTCAGAAGAGAAGGATGAACGGTTCGAGAAGGTGACCCCAGGTGTTTGTCAGAACATCACCCCAGAGGGTATGTCGACAATTAAAATCACCCAGCAGGAGCACAGGCTCTGGCAAGGAGTCCAGTAGGTGTTTAAGATCGGGAAAGGAAAGCGGAACATTTGGGGGGAGGTAAATGGAACAAACCATGTACCATTTACTCACAAAGACACGTGCAGCAGAGCAGTGGAGAGGCAACGGAAAAAGTAGGGGGACGAAGAGAATATCGGAACGAATCATAAGAGCAGAAGAGGAACTGGCCCCAGCAAAAGCCGGGGGGGGGGGGGGAGGCGGAAAAAAAGAATAGCCATGGGTCAATGACAGCAGCAGGTGGGGCAGAAACCAGGGAATGCACCTCAACAAGGGCAGCAACCGAGAGGGAAGCGGGGGCCAAAGAAACCTCCATAGCAGGAACAGGGGGCACAACCACCGAAACGGGAGGGGATGGAGCAAGAGTGTCAGAGGTAGGGGGCGAGGAAGAAAACAAAGCCTTCTTACCCGCTGGGGAAGGGGAAGGAGAGGAGCCAGGTTTTCGCTTTTGACTCAAAGAGACAGGCGTTCCAGCAACAATGTACTGGGCAACAGATTCAAGCGTCTCAACAGGAGAAGCAGAACGAGAGCAAACAACACGATGGCTGCTGGGAGAGTGATGGACATCAGCCCGCACTGACAGGTGGCGTGGAGATCTAAGAGATGGAGGAGAAGGACGGGAAGGAGGAACGGAGGGAAACGAGGAAGAAGACACAGGAGATAAGACAGACTGGGTAGAAAGACGGGGAACCCTAGACAGACAACCATGAGGGGGACCTTTCGGGACAGAACTTAAAGGAACAGAGGAGGAGGTGGTGGGCGTGTTTGGGTCTAAGGCCTGGAAACGGTTGTGAGACTGAGGAAGGACGAGGAGAGGAAGAGCGCAACACTCGAGCAGAAGACACCAGTGAAAGGGGCAAGACGGCAGACTTGGCGCCTCGCCTCAGGAAAAGACAAACGTTTCCGGTGCTTCAAGGTGAGGACGGCTGCCTCAAGTTTGAAATGTACACACGCGAGGGAGAAGGTAGGTGGCCCTCACCGCAATTGAGGCAGTGGGGACCTTCCCCACACAAGGGACAGAGAGAGAGACAGTACTGGAGCACCGGAGGGCACCATGCCCAAACCTCCAGCACTTATTACATAGCCGAGGAGAGGGGATGTTCTCCTGGACGGAGCACCTGGCACCAGCAAGAATGATAAAGAGCAGAAGGGTCCTAATATCAAAGGTAATCTTCACAACCCGAAAGGGCTGACGGCGACGACCACGAGGGGGACGAGAAAACGTGTCTACCTGGAGGACAGAATGGCCCTGAGCTTCGAGGATATGCCGAATATCTTCGTGGCAGTCCTGCAGATTCCTAACACCGGTTGCAACATGGAGTGGGAGGAGAATAGTGCCAACACTGGCCGAACGTTCTTGGAGACCCGAACAGGAGTCTCGCCAAGCTAGGGTAAGGCGGCCAAGTGGGTGGCTGCATCCTGAGAAGGAGCAACACTGACACTGAACCGAGACAGGTGGGGTTGAAAGTAACAGAGGCATCTACTGAATCAACAAGGTACCTATGGAGGGAAAAATCGTCAGGAGGCGTAGAATCCAGAGGGAGGAGATTGAAGTATTTGGCCCATGAAGCGGAACCAAACAAGGCCTGGTACGCATCAGTACAGGAAGGGATCGAGCGAGTGCGGCCGTGGCGTGGACGGCATTGAGAACCCCCAGAGAGAAAGAGGGGGTTAAAAGGCACAGTAGTCACAATGAGAGACTAAGTCCTGCCAGGGGACGAGGTGGTCACCACTTTGGGCTTGAGGTTCGACCCAACCACACAAGAGGGAGGGGAGCCTAGGGGAGTAGTCAGGAGGGTCAAAGGAGGAGCAAAGTCGGGACCTAATGCAGCGGGGGCTACAGAGCCCAGTCTTCCAACACGGTCCGACTCGGAGGCTTGGTCGCCCACTCCACGAGCCTGAGAAGATATAAGAGGAACAGAATTCGACATAAGGATGAGAGTTCAGACTTTCATTCACGAAAGTACTCCCACACCCACCACAGAGCCACAATTAGAAGCAGGACACCCAACAAGAGACATGTTGCTGATCTTGCCAGGGGCCCCCTAGAGGTGCGTCGTGAGTATACGCCCCACAAACACCACCTTACGAACTGTCAGTCCGTCGTGATCGGATTCGGTGACGTAAGGAGGATTGAAAAGGATATAAAAGGTTCCCCCTCTCTCGAGACATTGGGTACTACAGTTCTATGAGTGCAAGAGTATGCCTCCTCAAACACTCGGGCGTCAAAACAAAAGAAGGCCGAAAGAAGAATCAAAACAGGCAAAAGGTCGGTGGGAAATGACAATTAGAAAGGAGAAGGGAAGGGAGGAAAACAAAACAAAAGGAAAAGGAAAAGTCGTCCAGCAGAATTCGTGAGAACAGCAGCAGGAGCATAAGGCCACAAAAGGACAGAGGACTGTCCCATGGAGCATCACACTCTGGCAGCTGCCCACCAAGCCCCATTATGGCAACAACAGGCGGGACAGGGAAGGGGAATTTTCAGAAAAACTCTACCTAAATTGCACCATGAATATCGTCGGGGGTTGGTTAGTATGGTTTACATTTAGCTACTCAGAACGAAATGTCCATGTGGCATGGGCTATAATGAGCCCATAGTTGGTTAGTAATAGAACTTAGTTAATATGTTCTATAACAAGCCAATTCTTATAGAGGATCATTGGTGAGGTGGCTACAGTACTGTATTCGATTGGGAGTGATCCTGGGCGACATGGATTCAAATCCTGGTCGGGTGAATAGAGTTCTTAGTTATATATCAATATATCTTAATTCTACATATCTATCTATCTATATATATAATATATATATATATATATATATATATATATATATATATATATATTATATATATATATATATATATATATATATATAACATTTACATAGAGGATAAAGGAGCATCATTTCCAAAACTTGCACAAAATACAACAGCAAAACGGAAAATATGTTCATAGTTAAGAATGGACAAAAGATTAGCAGATACAGATTAATGTTGAGCAATGTATGCGTTTTAAGGTTCTGTAATACAAACAAAAACTTAAAAACCAAGGCATCATGAGCACAATGACACTCGGGGAGCCGTGGCTGTGTCGACAGCACACTGGACACGTAATGCTGTGGTCCAGGTTCGATTTCCGGCGCCAGAGAGGAACAATGGGCAGAATTTCTTTCATCCTGATGCTCCTCTTACCTAGCAGTAAATAGGTACCTGGGAGTTAGACAGCTGTTACGGGCTGCTTCCTGGGATGTGTGTGTGGGGGGGGGGGGGAATAGTTAGTTAGTAGTTGGTAACAATTGATTGATTGAAAGTTGAGAGGCGGTCCGAAAGAGCGCAGAGCTCAACCCCGCCAGCACAACTAGGTGAATACAACTAGGTGAAAACAATGAAGCAAATTGGATACTGGGATTTGTCTATAAGGCCGCCCCAGGATTGCATGGCTGCGTCATCCCAACCGGTGGTCCTCGTTTTCAACAGGGAAGACCACTTACTTCCTTGTTGTCAGGGAACCCTGACAACAGGGCTATCAATCCTTCACCCACAGTGATGGAAAGACCCAGCCTGGACACCTAAAACCAATTATACAGGAAACCCGTTCTTAATAGTTGATCCAGTGATGGGGACGTTTTCGTCCCTAAACCGTCCTAACAGGAAAGAGATGGGGACAGTCTCCCCCCCTACCCATGTACCCACCCGAGAACAGCACATAAAAGCTCCCCCTAACTATGACAAGGCATCACCCATGATGATGATATGCTTAGAAAATAATTATCAACCAATTCTAAAAAATCTTTTGTCTCGACATTCCTAGTTTTATTTATTAACTAGCAATACCCGGCCGCGCGTTGCTGTGGCTCACAGCAACCACAGCAGCCACAGCAACCTTCTCTGTCCCCCAGTCCTCATCACCATTCCCTCCTCGCCCGTCCCCTCGTCCTCCCCACTCCACCATCCCCTCTTCTTTCCCACCATGCCCCACTCCCCTGTCCTCTTTGTTTTCCCCACCATTCTCCATTCCCCCATCCCCTCGTCCCCACCATCCCAAACTCCCCCGTCCCCTCGTCCTTCCCACCTTTACCCCTTCTCTTGTCCCCTCGTCCTAGGCACCATCTCTCAATTCCGTCCCCCGTAATCTCCACCATTTCCCACTCCCACATCCGGTGCCGTCCCAAATGGTCTGATGTTCCCATTCGAAAATTGGGAACATCAAGTTATCTGATGTTCCCATCACTGAAATATAAGAAAAACAGTTAAAAAATGATATGAAAATATGAAAAAATATAAAAATAAACTATACTCACGAAATGAACGGTCTGGTAAACAAAACAGCTCAATTCCAACGCAATTCGCACAAAATAATTAAGTCAAAATGAAAATAAATCAAAATCTATGAAAATTCAATTTATCAATGCAATCAGAAACATTGAAATGGAATTGTAACATATCAAAATATAACATGCGTGTCGCTCTTACATGCAACAGATGGCGTTGTTTTTCAAGAAAAGCATAGTTTTACCTGTCACAGTAGTGGTACAGTAAATACTTATACTTACGAAATGAATGGTATGGTAAACAACATGGCTCAATTTCAACACAATATCACACAAAATAATTCACTGAAAAATAAAATAAATTGAAATCTATGAAAATAAAATTTATCAATGCAATCGGAAACATTGAAATGGAATTCGTGACATATTTAGTATAGCGTGCATGTTGCCATTATGTGCGACAGATGGCGCTGTTTTTCAAAAACGCATGTTTTTACCTGTCACAGGGGTGGCATCTATATAGTAGGTATATAAAAAGACGCGCCTATTCGAATACAACATTGTGTCAAAATTTCAAATCAATTGGTGAAGAACTTTCGGAGATTACATCGTGTGTTGCTCTTACGTCCAACAGTTGGCACTGTTTTTTTTTTAAACATGTTTTTTCTTGTCACAGGTAAGGCATGTATATAGTAGACATATAAAAAGACGCGCCTATTCGAATACAACGTTGTGTCAAAATTTCAAAGCAATCGGTAAAGAGGTTTCGAAGATTTCCCTCACATGAAAAACACATGAAAAACACAGTTTCTCAGAAAAAGCATGTTTTTTACCGGCACAGACGTGACATCTATATAGTATTACTATAAAAACCTGCTCGGATGTGAATGGAACGTTGTGTGAAAATTTCAAAGCAATCGGTAAAGAACTTTCGGAGATTAGCGATTTTGAACAAACGAACATTTACATTTTTATTTATATAGATTCTATTTATTCTAATAAAATGTATGACCGTAGACTGGTAGACAGTGTGCACGAGTGGGAATTTGGGTGTAGAAGGAGCAGCGGAAGATCAATAAAAATGGCAGAACGTGGTTTGGAAAAAGGGTGGGAAGTATTACAGTGTAATGTATATTACAATTAACGAGAATCCGGGCACCTGGTCTTCTGAACCGCTGGGGTTTTGGTAACAGCTAGAGTGTGTTAGTGTTTGTTTATCAGTGATGCTGTATTGTGTAAACGATATTATGCATGAGAGAGATTTTTATTTAAAAAGATCTATAACATCCTTTCACTATATTTTTCACTTTAATGTGCTTCTTCAACCTAAGATAGCTCAGCTACTCAGATACTGGGAAGATACTGATACTTTTTCACTGAGGCATTAGAAGAAAAACAGAATGCTGATGTGATATACGCGGACTTCGCAAAGGCTTTCGATAAATGTGACCATGGCGTGATAGCACACAAAATGAAGTCAATGGGAATAACTGGTAAAGTAGGACGCTGGATACTCAGTTTTCTGTCAAACAGGACTCAGCGAGTAACGGTCAACCATATAAAATCTAGTCCAAGTGCAGTTAAAAGCTCTGTACCTCAGGGTACAGTCCTTGCGCCGCTGCTTTTCCTTATTCTCATATCAGATATAGACAAAAATACAAGTCACAGCTTCGTATCATCCTTTGCAGACGACACAAAAATCAGTATGAAAATTACCTCGGCTGAAGACATTGAAAAACTTCAAGCTGATATTAATAAAGTTTTCGACTGGGCATCAGAAAATAATATAATGTTTAACAGTGATAAATTCCAGGTACTCAGGTACGGTAAAAATGAGGACCTTAAACATAATACAGGGTACAAAACACAATCAAATGTGCCCATAGTAGGAAAACAGCATGTAAAGGATTTGGGAATAATGATGTCTGACGACCTAACGTTTAGGGAGCATAACCAAGCAAATATTGCGACAGCCAGAAAAATGATAGGATGGATTACGAGAACTTTCAAATCCAGGGATCCCATCACAATGGTTGTACTCTTCAAGTCACTTGTGCTGTCCCGTCTTGAGTACTGTTCAGTACTCACTTCCCCCTTCAGAGCAGGAGAGATTGCTGAAATAGAGGGAATACAGAGAACATATACAGTACGTATAGACGCGATAAAGCACCTAAATTATTGGGATCGTCTCAAAGCTCTGCAAATGTACTCACTAGAAAGAAGACGAGAGAGATATCAAATAATATACACCTGGAAGATACTGGAGGGCCAGGTCCCAAATCTACACAGTAAAATAACAACGTACTGGAGTGAACGATATGGAAGAAAATGCAGAATAGAACCAGTGAAGAGCAGGGGTGCCATAGGCACAATCAGAGAACACTGTATAAACATCAGAGGTCCGCGGTTGTTCAACGTCCTCCCAGCAAGCATAAGAAATATTGCCGGAACAACCGTGGACATCTTCAAGAGGAAACTAGATTTATTCCTCCAAGGAGTTCCGGACCAGCCGGGCTGTGGTGGGTATGTGGGCCTGCGGGCCGCTCCAAGCAACAGCCTAGTGGACAAACTCTCACAAGTCAAGCCTGGCCTCGGGCCGGGCTTGGGGAGTAGAAGAACTCCCAGAACCCCATCAACCAGGTATCAACCAGGTATACCCTACCGCTTGGGCTGGATGGTAGAACGACCAGCTCACTTCATACTGGTTGATGTTCAATCCACGACCGTCCAAGTGGTTGGCTACCTGTCCTTCCCCCCGTCCCATCCCAGATCATCATCCTGATCCTTTCCAAGTATTCAAAAGTCGTAATGGTTTGTCGCTTTCTCCTGGTTATTGTATTAATTTTCCCTTCTCTATCTTCTGAAAATGGCTAACAGGGTAATGATAACATTAAATGAATGCAGAATAAAAACTAAATCAAAAGCAAAGAGAAAAGTGTGGCACCTACACAATGGTCTTGGCGCCGCAAGAGAGGACACTGATAGTCATGTTGATCTCTTCACTTTCTGGTGCCCGGCTGCACACGTCCTCATCGTCTGTGGGAATATAATATTTTAATGTGTATCAAAGAGAAATAATGTAGGTTACTCACCTTCCAGTAATAACTGCTCAGAAGATAATGAAAATATATTTATTGAAAGGCATATATGAAAGTCTTTTCTAAACTATGATATCAAATGCACTGGCAACATGGTGGCTACAAATGAAATAACAAATGGACAGAAAGACATGCAAAAACGTTTAAACTTATTCAAGAAACACGTAAGTGATGGTTTATTGGTGGAGGACGTTAAGAGTTGGATATTTTTGGCTGGGGTTCGGGAGTTGTAAAGTAGCAATAATATGTGCTTAGTGCTATAACCTGTGATGCTCAGCTGTTGTGCAGTGGCTGGATGGAGAGTTCACCAGCAGATAACCTTATGATAAAATACAATAATGATCTTTTAAATAAAAAAAATCTCAACACAGTGAACAAATGGGAAGATCTGGTAGGTTTTGTGACATAAGTATTGTAAAAGTTTTGTAGCAGCACTCAAACACTTTCTTATTCAACACTGCAAATTTTATTTTTCTTTGAATTATATGTATCAAAGAGAATCAATCCTGCACTAACAAAGTTTGACTTTGAATAAGAAATGTCATGTAAAATGATTACAATAGAGAATATAGGCCAGTTACAGACAAGGCTACAAAGATGAAGCATCATTCACAAGTATTTTATATGTAGAATATTTATTTTCCGTATCCGTTTTTAAAACTATATTAAACTAATAGCAATAATCCAATAATATTGAATTTAACGGAAATAGTGAAATTATTCATTAAATATATTTAATGGACATGTTCTGATGTAAATTTTTAGTTTCATTTTTTAGGTCAATGATTTTCAATATACTGATGAAAGGACAAACAGTTGTTAAGTAAGTAATTATCAAATGAAGGCACCAAGCCGGGAAGGCTATGCAGCACCATCAAATGTGCGGAATAATCATAGGGCACTAAATATCACTAAGGATGCCAATATGAGAACAAAAATGCATAAGGCGAACGATATCAAAGGTATCCGAATAACCAAGAATTCTATCGATGGACAAGTGACTGCAAAGGACGGTCGGGAAGCAAGACATATGCATGTTTTTTAAATCAGGACAGTCAACAAAGATATGCACGACCGTAATAGGGACAATGCACTTTTGACAATAAGGAGCAGGGTGGCGCTCCATTAATTAACGTGCCTCCGAGTTAAATGTGTATGGCCAATACGTAACCTCGCCAGAACCTTTTCCCACCGATGATTATGGTGGCAGGAGGAAGGCCATAAGGACACACTAATCTTAAGAGCAGGCAGTTTGTTTCCAGTAATAGAAGACCAACAAAACTCCTGCCAACGGGCAAGAATGGAGAAATGAATAACTGGGTAAAAGTCGGAATAAGGAATACCCTTACGGGAGATGGGACAAGTGCGGATAGCTTCCTTAACGGCAGCGTCCACACGTTCATTTAAGAACACACCAATATGGCTGGGAACCCAGCAAAACTCCACTTTCTTAAATCTACAGGAGATAAGAAACAGACAATGTTGAATCTTGACTGCCACCGGATGGACTGGATTAAAGGACTCCAGAGCCATAAGGAAACTGCGAGAGTCAACTACAACAACAAAGGAGGATTGACAGCGAAAAAAGCAGTTGAAGAAGAGCATACAGAATAACATAAAGTTCTGCCGTGAAGATGCTAGTCTCCTGAGGCAGGCGACACAAAGTGTGGTCAGGAAAAACAAAAGAGCAGCCAACACAGACTTAGACCTATCGGTGAAGACGGAAATGGAGCGGGAGCGTGAAGAAAAGTGTTAAAGGAAAAGGTGTTTCAGAACTGTAGAATGGGTAAAAGCTTTAGGTCGAGGTGGGTCAAAGTTTTACAAACTTTAGGATGTGGGACCATCCACAGGTGTAAGGACTTAACGGCACAAGGAGAAATATTGGTAATACTAACCGTAAGAGAAGTTTGTAGGCGAGACATCAGTACAGAAAGAAGTAAGTGGTGAAGGAGCACAGGGAGCACAGGAGAGGCAAAAGCAAAGCACGACATAGGCGAGAGTGAGAGTGTTGTAAGGACCGCACAACGTAGCGAAGACAGTAGCGAACTGTGGTCCTAGAGTGACAGGACTCCAGTTTCAACATACAGACTTAGAGTAGGACTTGAACGATAGGCACCAGAACGGAGCCATAACCCAGTATGGTGCAGAGCATCAAGACGGCAAAAAGTAGAAGGAGAAACAGACGAGTAATTAGGGCAACCATTATCAAGTTTAGACAGTACGAGAGAGGAATGTAAACAGAGAAGAGTGTGCCAATCTGCTCTTCAAGTAGAATGGGGACAGGACGTGAAATATAAGTAAAGAGATGACGCCCAGAGCGAAAGATCAAGACAGGAGAGGGAGCGAGTGTGGGAATCCACATGAGTGGGTACACCAGAATTCAGAAGAGACAGGGAAGAGGAGAGGACAAATGGTTTAAGAAAGCGGCCTTGGGTGTTTGTCAGAGCATTACCCAAGAGGGTATGCCGACAGTTGAAATCACCCAACAGGAACAGAGCCTCTGGTAAGGAGGTAAACAGGTGCTTAAGATCAGGAAGAGAAAGTGGGACATTTGGAGAGAGAAAAATGGAACAGACCGTATACCATTTACTTACAAAGATACAGGCTGCAGAACATTGGATAGGCGACTGAAAAAGTAGGGGGACGAAGGGAATATCAGTACGAATCAAGAGATCAATAATGATATGGGCCCCAGCAAAAGCTGGAGGTAGGGGAGAGAAAGGAATAACCATGAAAGTGACCAGAACGAGCACCAAACATCGGCTCCAGAAGACGCACACAAAGCAGTGAAAACTGTGTTATCAGAAGCTGGAGTTCATGGAAGTTAGCATAAAAGCCACAAATATTCCATTGAGGAATAGACATTGCCAAAAGGAGAGAGAACAGCAACAGAGAACAATGAAAAAAACAAAGGCAAAGAAGAAAACAGCATACTAAAGAAAGATCAGGATCGGTGAAATCAGGGTTAGGGGGCAATGCGTAAATTTATCAAGGATGATGGAGTTAAGGGGACTGGAGGACGGATCAGAGGCAGACGGACAGGGTCCGGAGCAGGAGGAGGCAATGGAGAGGGGCGGTTATGGGAAGCAGACGGAGGGGGAGGCAGAAAGNACCTGATACAGTGATAGGAAGATGGCTCTGAGGTTAAGCAACATTATTCGGATTCAACCAAAAAAGTGAAAAGGAAAAAGGTATGATGACCAAACCACACACCAGAAAACGAGGAGACGACGACGTTCGGTCCGTCCTGGGGCCAGATCCACGAAACAGTTACGCAAGTACTTAGGAATGTTTTTGTTCATACCATCGTCGTGGTGGATACGTCGAGATCAGGAAGGATTTAAGAACGCCAATCTTCCTAAGAACACCGCCTCAACCTACGACATCTCCAGGTCCAGTCGCTTTACGAAAATTGTATAAACTAGTTGGTCTCTGCTACATAAACCCGAGGATCGAATTTAATATAAACAAACTATTCTGCTGGTGACACCCATCAAGAAGAAGTCATTCATGCATTCATTATGCATTCTCTGCTTGTAACTTATTATAGCAAGATGTTATTCCAGTAGTATTAAGTAAATAAACACTGTTGAACTTGAAATATGAGAGTAGATCATGCTCCCAGGTGGGACAGGAATGCATGGGAAGCATTTACTATCACCTAATGCCTCTGTTCCCCTAGCAGTAAGTATAGCTACCCAGGAGTTAGTCAGCTTGTTGAGAGGCTGCATCCTGTGTGGGGGAGAGGGAGCTGAATCTCGATACAGGCCTAAAATGTATTTAATTAATAATAATAATTCATTGTGTCGGGGACAGGCAGCCAGAAGATTCGAACCCGGAATTCTCGATTGTGAGTCGAGAACGAACGTGACTATACTACCGGCACTCGCGTATATACCAGTACACTCTGGCTGTCTCACCCATGATACAAAGAATTATTACATAAAATATTATTTCAAACTTTTGTCAGAACAAGCAGGAAGGACCTTTGTTGGTTTATAATGCTAACTAAATCCTTTCTAATAGTATAATTAGCAATAAATATGTATTTTTTTTAAATTAAAAATATCACAGCAGTACAGTATATTACGTGAATATTTAATAAATAAATATAAGTTGCTGAACATGATAACTAAGTCAATAAGCAAGGTATGTTTTAACCATTATTTAACTTACATATATTTATACTTCACCCACAATGTCAAGCTACCTAACCTAGTTCAATCCAACTCAACCTACTCCAACCCAACCTAACCCATCCTAACCTAACCCAACCTTGCCTTGCATAACAATATATAAATACTATTTTACCAGACAGAAAATGAGCTTTGTCCAATCGTTTTGTGTCGAAAACACCCGTCAGGCACCTTGCAATTTATACGCCTTCATATACCATTAATTACAAAGTTTTTTTTCAAGTGTTTGCTATTAAATTTTAACTAGGACAAACCCTTACCTAACATTATTTTTGCTGCATTTTTATTTAACACTTATTATGTTGCATGTTCTACAGTATTGTTTTTTATATGTATGCACATCTCATGGCCTTACAACAATGGTTTAAATTTATCATTATTTGATGATGTAGATCGCTCAGCTGATTCCTCTACATGTAGCACTGAGCAAATGTGTGTCCAAGACCACTTCCTCTGTTACACAATTTGCCTCTTTGTAACAATTAACCTAATTGTTTTTTAACAGATAAGTGCACCTGAGAGTTAAAAGGTGCAAAATCCTTTCAGCTGTAAAAATATTTATGCACTTCTTATTTAAATAAAAACTATAATGAAAAAAAAAATATTTCTAGATTATGTTTATCCTATCTATTGTACTGTATATCTAAAGAAGAAGTGAAATCTCAATCAGAAATTAATCCAAATTGAGACATACTGCACAATTTAATGAATGATTCAAAAAGAAGTAGGACTAACATGGCATACTAATATGAGATCTTAATAATCCATAGTTAACATTTATAATTTAATAAGGATTGTGTACTGAATTGCTAATAATGTTAATAATAATAGAACTGTTAATAATAATAGTATAAGCTATAATTTAAAACCTTTATTACTGAGGTATCTCAATTAGGAGTGAAAACACATGTTTTTTCACCCACTGGATTATAAACCCATGGAACCACTTACCCGCTGAACCGTAAATGCCAAAACTGTTAATCTTCAAAATCCAGCTAGAAAATATCATTAGAACAATTGGCGGGACCTTTAAGAAGCTTCCAGCTTTCTGTCCTCGTCGAGGCCACTCGACAGTTAGTGGGCCCTGGGTAAAACCAGGTAAATACTGCATATACAATAATATTCAGTGCATTGCTTCTCAATCTTCCGAGCCACAACAAAAACCACACGGTATCTCTTAGAATTACGTACATAAATGAAAAATGTAACATATTTGCTTACTAAAATGTTGGTGCTGACTGTAGAAGTTGAAAAACATAGTTTTACTTCGAAATGAACTAATTTTATAATAAAATACGACAAAATAGGTGGCAGGTGACGGCCGATGAGCCTCGATATGCCGGCGACATGATTGGCTAAACCTGTAAGATGAGCAATGTTACCTTCTCTCTGATTGGCTAAACGAAAAGCCCTAGTGACATCTATCGAGACGTAAGTGAACAACTTGAAAATCGCTAATAACTGTGTGTGAACACCTTCCTGAATTGTACGTACGGCTCTTCTTACCGAGTACTTAAGAACCTTTGTAGCACACCTTCTTACTAAGAAATACATGGTGCTATGTGACGCTTGATCCTGGACCATTATCAGGTCGATTGTTATGGAGTAGTTGTTGTTTCAGATTCAGCAACTCGGAACAAAAAGTTCCAAGTAGCAAAGGCCATGGTGAGCCAGTTGTGAGCTTAGCTGTTACAGGAGCCGGGCTGTAACTTGATGATAGGAGCTAATGATTGATTGGTGAAGATTAAACCACCCAAGAGGTAGCACGGGCATGAATTGCCCGTAAATTGGGATGTTGTTGTTATAGATTCAGCTACTCGGAACAAGTTCCAAGTAGCACGGGCTATGGTGAGCCCGTAACTTACCTGGCACAGGAGCTGTGCAAGAATCACGGGCTATGGTTAGCCTCGTGGACATGAGATGTCTCCCGTGCGTAAATTGGGAGCGAGGGAGGCACATAAGTAGGATAAGAGTGAGGCGAGGAACATACCAATTAGCAGGTGAGCATACCATTAGCAGATGAGAGGAGGTAATTCCTAGAAGAAGGAAAGAGCAAGATGATAAGGTAAGAACAAGAAGCAAAATGGGGTACGGAGAGAAGGGTGTAATAATGAGGTGACGAAAGAAAGGGAACGTAAGTTTAAAAGGAGAAAGAAAGAAAAAAGTGGGTACGCTACTTGGGGTGGACGGTAGAGCGTCGGTCTCGCTTCATGCAGGTCGGCGTTCAATCCCCGGCTGTCGGAGTGGTTGGGCATCATTCCTTCCCCCCGTCCCACCCCAAATCTTTATACTGACCCCTTCCAAGTGCTATATAGTTGTAATTACTTGGTGTTTTTCCCTTGAAAATTCCCTTCCCTTATGCTAGGAAACGTTTGTTAGAAAGGTTAAAGTATTTGAGCATGCACTATGAAAGGGAAGAGTCAACAGCAACAAAGCCAGGTTCTAAGGTTAATAAAGTTGAGTATGTTGTGTGCCAGACCCTATACGACAAGACGGCGTCTGTGAAGAATAGAGGCAAGACAGATTATTTTAGAAGAAGACCAGTCAATAGGATGATTAAACTCTCTAGCATGACAGGCACTGCTTGTGGCCGCAGACTTAACACTTCCTTTGTGTTCCATAAGTCTGTCATTTAGTGTATGGCCAGTTTCCCCAAAGTATTGGAGAGGACAAGACGAGCAGGAAATAGAGTAGACACCAACAACATTAGAAGCAGGAGTAGAATTGTGAACCAGATTACTACAAAGAGTGTTAGTTTGTCGAAAGGCGAACTTTATGTTAAGAGGATAAAGGGTAAATGAGATTTTAAGGTTCAGATATGAAGGGAAGGCAGAGAACAGTGTTAATAGTGTTGGAAACAGGTTTGGGATGAAAGAAATTTCGTTTAGCTTGACAATAGCCACAGTTGGTAAAATGTGAGAGGTATCCAAGGCGAGACAAAGATTTATAAATAAAGGAAATTTCAGAATCAAGAAACTGAGGGTCACTGATGCGTAGAACGTGGAGGACGAGAGAGACCAGAGCACTTTTCTTAACAGAACGAGGATGGTAGGAAAAGAAGTGAAAGTAAATGCCACTATGCATGGGTATGCGGAAGACAGAGAAAGTGATCGCGGACACAGAGCTGTGAACATGAACATCGACAAAACGAAAGAGGGAATTAAATTTCCATTCAACTTTGAAATGGATGGAAGGAGCCAGATGTTAAGAGAGGAGAGGAAAGGCTGGAAAAGACTAAGGTCATGAGGCAATATAGCAAAAATGTGATCAACATAGAGAAGCCAGAAAGACGGACGAGTATCAATAGATGGAAGAAGAACGGTTACGAAATATTCCATATAGAGATTGGCAAGAACAAGGGAAAAGGGGAACCCATAGCGACACCGAAAGTTTGAGAGAAGTACTTTCCGCTGAAATAGGAGCGAGAGTCAACACTGAGTCTGATGAGTTCGGTTAAAACGTCAGTGGGAAGCGGGAGATGAAGAAGGCCCCTCAATCGCCTTCTGACTAAGGAAAGAGAGAACATCATCAAGGATTCTACAATCAGATAATATGTCCCAAACTCTGCTCTTATTATTATGCTGTGCGCTAATCTATCCAGATCTTACATACGTATCTGTGCATGGGGTTCAACCATTGCAAACTACCTCGAGCCCATCATCACCCAGCAAAATCTTCTGTCATAACAATAACAAACTCTGTTTTCAATCACACAGCAATAACATTTAAATCCCTAAACATAATAAACATAAACTCAATCCACACATTCTCTTATACCATTTACATATTCAAAACATTGTTCTTAAATGCAAATCCTGATTTGAAACTCTTCTTTGACATATTTAATAGAACCCATAATCACACCAAAACATATATATCTCTTTGATATCCCAGAGTCAAATTAAATCTGTGCAAACACTATGCAAATGACGGGACCTAGTTTATGGAACTCACTCCCTAACAAATTAAAAAGCTGTCCAATTTCTACCTTATTCAAAAGTAAAACCAATAAGTTCCTAATTTCATCCACATAGTTCTCTACGAAGTGCTTCAACTCGCACTGCATATTACCCACAGTGCAATACCCACTCCTCCAATATATGTGCTGAAGACATGCATCTTCACCATTGTAGTCACTGCTATAATCCTATAATCCTATATCATGGTTGTTATTTTGAACGCAAATTTACTACCACGGACC